>JAGKTI010005923.1:0-24249 GCA_018397915.1 Birgus latro
TCATTGCCCAATTTGGAGGTCTTTAACAGAGTCCTTAGGGAGGTGACAAAGTGGGCAGTGAGAAAGCCTGAGATTAAGGAATGGCTGGTTTGAGTGGTTCTAGCTATGTATATGGGTGCTCGCACCTAGGTGAGAGTGTATGGAAATTTGAGTGAGGAGTTTTCTGTAAATGATGATGAGTATCGGGGGTCAGTCCTGAGCTCCTTACTGTTCGTCATGGTGCTTGATGCTCTCACATGTGACTTCAGAAACAGACTCCCATGGGAGATGTATACTGACGACTTGGTGTTGATTGCAAAGAATATAAGAGAGGTGGAGGAGAGATTTTGAAAGCGTAGATGGTATGGGACATAAGGGTTTGAGAGTACGTGCATATATACTTCATCTAATCCTGTGTTGCCCCATGAGAAGCGTAGGCACCCGGGGTTAGGCAATTTGGTCCTGACATTTAAGATGAGTGACCAACCTCACTCATCCCTGAATGGCATTACGTGAGCAACAAACCTCAACCGCCACTTGGATAAATGTGGATAAAGCAAAAGTGACGATATCTAGGGCTGGTGGTGATACTGTCAAAGCAGAGGGAGTGTGGCCATGTGCAGTTCACAAGGGTGTGTGAAGTAACTCCATCTTGTGCAGTGTTTGTGATAAGTGGGTGGATAAATAATGTAGTGGTATTAGAGGTAGGCTGTGAAATAATGCTGATTTTGTGTATGCAATGTGTCAGGGAGAGCAGTTAGAGAATGTCAGGCATGAAAGGACTGATCCTGCTGAGAGCCTATTAAGTGTGTGAAGGAATTTATTGATTTGAGGGATATGTTATGTATTGAAGGTGGGGTTGAGAGGGTTCTTCCGCCATACTAAGGGATTTTTGTATGCAGCATGTGTTAAAAGTGTAATGCTGAATGGCAGTGAGACCTGATCAGTAGAGGATGAGGATATCATAAGCTCAGACATTACAGAAATGACAGTGATTTCATCGATGTGTAGTGCATCCTTGAATGCAAGGCCTGGAGAGGCTAGGATTGTAAATGAAGAGTTAAAAGGAAGGATTTTTTTTTTTTTTTTTTTATATGCATGGAAGAAGGAACCAAAGGCCACGGGCCTGCATACTGTTCCTTCCAAGAAAAAGCAAAAACAGTACAAAAGACAGCCAAATTCAAGATCCGTTCAATTCGAGATGCCTGGACACACTGCGTTTGAAAGACTGGAGATCATAGGAAGTAGGAAATACAGACAGAGGAAGACAGTTCCAGAGTTGACCAGTTGCATAAATAAAAGACTGGGAGTAACGGTTAACTCTTGCATTAGAGAGTTGGACAGAAAAGGGATGAGAGTTTGTTGCTAGACGGGTACTACGTGCCCGTCGTAGAGGTGGAGAGATGCAAGCAGACAGTTCAGATGAACAGTGACCATTGAAGTAGCGATAGAAGAGAGATAAAGATGCAACAGTGCGGCGAAGAGACAATGGTTGAAGGGAATCAGTAAGAGGAGGAGAGTTAATGAGTCGAAAAGCCTTTGACTCCACCCTATTGAGAAGAGCTGCATGTGGGAAGCCTCCCCACACATGAGAGTTGTACTCCATACACGGGTGAATAAAACCCGTGTACAAGGTCAACAACTGTGCAGGGGTAAAGAAAGTACGGAATCGGCTTAGCACACCTAATCTCTTGGAAGCAGATTTCACAAGAGATGTAATATGTTCTTTCCAAGACAGATCCTGAGAGAATGAAACCCCAAGCATGTTCAAGGATGATGCAGGACATAACTGTTCATTATTAAACATTAGTGGGTAATCCTGAGGAAGATTTTGTCGGGTTGATATGTGTAAGAACTGAGTTTTTGATGCATTGAAAATAATAAGATTATTTTTACCCCAATCAGAGATACGAGCCAAATCAGACATTAGGTGTGCCATAGCCTCATCCCTTTTTTGTTGAAGTAACTGCTGAGATGGACGTTGCGGGAACCGAATGGAAAGGTGAAGGGTGGAATCATCAGCATATGAGTGGATAGGGTTAGATGTACAGCTTAGAAGATCATTGATGAATAAAAGGAAGAGAGTAGGTGATAGGACAGAACCCTGAGGAACACCACTGTTGATAGGTCTAGGAGAGGAACGATGGCCATCTACAACAGCGGCTATAGAACGACCAGAAAGGAAGCTAGAGATGAAGGCACAGATAGAAGGATAGAAACCGTAGGAGGGCAGTTTGGAAATTAAAGATTTATGCCAGACTCGATCGAAAGCCTTTGAGATGTCAAGTGCAATGACAAAGCTTTCGCCAAAGTCCCGAAAGGAGGATGACCAAGAGTCTGAAAGGTAGGTGAGAAGATCGCCAGTGGAGCGTCCCTGACGGAACCCATACTGACGATCAGAAAGAAGGTTGTGACAGGAAAGGTGCTTTAAAATTTTTCTGTTAAGAATTGACTCGAAAACTTTTGATACGCAGGATGTTAAAGCAATTGGACGATAGTTAGAGGGTTGGGAATGGTCACCCTTCTTTGGGACTGGCTGAATGAGAGCAAACTTCCAGCAAGAAGGAAAGGTACAAGATGAGACAAAGTGAGGATAGGATTTGAATGTATTTGTGTTGTGATGAGGAGGGGTAAACTGAGATGGTTTGGGCATGTTGAGAGGATGAAGGATGACAACTGGATGCAGACAGTGCAAAGTCTGAAAGTTGAGGGTAGGACTGCAGGAGGCAAAACAAAAACGATCCAAGACGAGGTCATAGAGTATGATCTGCGGGATACAGGGCTGAACAGGGAGGCTGCAGAAATCGAGCAGCATGGAGAACTGCCATTAGGTGACAAATGTCAATGTATGCAAGCACTTTAGAGCTTTTATAAATGATACAATACAATATCTCGTTCTTTACCAAATACTCAAAGACTAGCTTGGAATACGGAGGAAGAACTATTCTAGGAACACACATCTGCTCTCCAGCTCTGTAGGCACGGTAGGTCAGCTTTGGTCATAATCCTGCACTCATTGGTATCCTCCAAGTATTGTCTCTTTTCAAAGGTGCAATTCAGGACAAACCGGGGCAGCCCTGGCTCAGCTGGTGGGCACTGTTTGCAGCCCCAGTGGGTGTCTCGTGGGCATCGTTGTGGTCTTGTCACCAGCTGTACGTGGTGGGAGTGAAAGGAGTGATCAGTCCCATACAACTTAAGGCAGTGTCACACTGGACCGTTTTTCGCTCGTGGTTTGCCGAGCGCCGAGCATTTGCTGGCCAGAAAGGCATTCTTGCAAGCAACGGCTAGTGGCTGGTGCTCCCCGGTGGCTGGTGCTCCCCGGTTGGACGGAGAGCAACTTGTCAGACAAGCAACAAGTGGCCTGGATGTAAACAAGAAAAATGGTCACTCTCAACCAAAGTACTAATCAGAAGCCTTCACAGCAGTGTCACTCTCAAGGTATAATGTGGAATTCCTTCATTATACTGTACATCTATTACTGGAAAAAGTGAGGGAATATCCAATATTGTGGGACCATACCAATGAACTATTCCTTTTGAATCTCTTCTTCTCAGTCATGATCAAACCTACGCTCATTTTTTTGTTTTTCTGCAGTTCCTGAAGAATACCTAAAACTGCTGTAACAGCTGCGCATTTTGTGATAGTCCATGTACCAGAGGCGGTTGGCGCCATTTGTGGCTTAGTTTGTTCATTTACTTTAGGCCGCCACTGGTGATTATGCTCGTTGTTTGGCAAACGGTTGGGCTGTTGAGTGTGAAGATACTGTTCATTCGCTTACCAGCAAATGCTTGGTGCTCAGCAAACCACGAGCGAGAAACGGTCCAATGTGATGCCATTTTTAGTATCTCCAATGCAATTCCTACTCTACTGCTTTGGTAGGGGCTTATTCCCTTTGCTGTCTTGACAAGGACTAATTCATTTCTTGATTAAGCTGGGGCTTATTCTCTCTGCTGGCTTGATAGGAGCTCACTCTCTGCCTGTCTAGGAAGGTACTGTGAAGCAGTCAGAACTTAGACACCACAGCAGGTAGCACTGATAACCCTGGTGCATGAGGCTGCTGGAGGGGTGGATGGGTACAGGTAAGTAAAGGGATGCTGAGGTAACAAGGAACAGGGATGATCAGGAGAATAAAAGGGAAAGGGAACATGATGGCAGGGACAATAGTAAAGGGAAGTGAAGAGAGGTGTTGGGAGACAGGTGGAGACTGTGGGAACATGGATGGCTGGCTGGACTGTACTGGAACAGGCAAACAGGTGCAATACTGAGGGCAACAGGGTCAGCAGAGAAGAGATGCTTCTTGCCAGGTAGAGGTTGGCTCAATTTATGTCGCCTGAAACTCACACTGGAATGCTCTCAAAGGTGAGGAAAGTGAAGCTGTCCAGTGTACACATGAGGATGTGGGGGTGATGATGCAGCCCTATGTGGAACACTGCAGCTTCCCTGACTCACAGTGACTGCCCAGGCATGCAGGGAAGGTCATGAAATACAACTCATCATTGTTTCCCAATGTTTCTGTAATCATGTACAATCCTGCCCAAGTCCTGTTGCTCAGGTGTGTAAAGGACATTGCATATCACTTGAAGTATGTATGACAGTGGCCATGTACAGTATATGGAAGGTATTGTCCATGTGGTTACTTAGTCCCTCCGTGTGGTAGGCGAGTGCATTCATTCAATTTGATGTCTTCTGTGACCTCCAGTCATACTGACCACTTCCACTGTTCTGTCCTGACTATGCATAGCTGGCAATCCACCCATACCAAGAATTTCTTGTTGGTGTTTGGACTGGGCGGAACATTTTTTTTTTTTCTTCAAAATCTTAGTGTTGTCCATTCATTGGTAAATAATTCACTGTGTTGATCAGACTGTTTTATGTTTCACATTATCCTTTGCCAAGCAGATGTAAGATCAGTTCCCAAACAACTGACTCATTTCCTGTAGGCATGTACCATCATGGAAAAATGAGTGTGCATAAGCCAGAGCCAATTTCACTTTCATGCTGTTGTTGTTCTTGTTGCTGATGCTGCCCCAGACTCATCTGAATGTGAACTTGGTGGACTGCAAGCTGAAATTGCCCTTTGGCAGTTCACCATCCTCCTTTCAAAGGATAGGGAGGGAGGTTAGCATGTCCCTCTTCAGCCCATTGCCAGCCATTACAGGCAAAGTAAGTGTTTAAAGATGCAGATCCTGCACTTGTGCATAATGGCTATTAGGCAGTCAATGAATCTTCTTTCATCTCCACTCCTGGGTTGGATTTGAAAGCAGATGCAGAAGATAAAATGGGAAATATTTACCATGAAACCAAATGGAAACCAACTGGTATTGGGGATCAGTGTTGTGGTCTCAGAAGTCAATTATTACTCTTATAAAAAGTTTTTTAACGTATCTGGGAAGGATCTTACAGTGACATATACCATCCTGGGAGAAGGTCACTGGCCCCCATGAGACATTTCACTTGGAGACATAAAGCAATGCACTCTCTTGTTTTGTTTCTGAGTAGGGGATGAGAACTTCTGTCACCATTTAAAGTGCAATGGTGAGGCTGTGAAATGCCTGAAAGTCTCCTCTTCGTGGTGCCTCCAATGAGAAAGTGTAAAGAATTGTGTAAAACAAGATAAAACCGGAGAGGTATAGCAATATAGTGGCCCCAAGAACCCAGGGAAACATTACCAAAGTGTTCATGTCAAAATTTTGTCAAATTTCCATAGGGAACTGCTTCTTTGCTAATGGCCATTTAAACCTTAAGAAAGGACAGAGACTCTACTGTCAATAACTTCATAGTTATTTTGACTTTTTATGGGACTGTTCAAAGTCATCAGATGAAACAATTGGTGTGAAGAGGGTGTGTGATGTATTTAATGTGGCTTGCCAGACTGATTTTTCTCTAATCATCTGATGGTATATCGGGTTAGGCTGACGATAAATGTAAAGGTTTCCAGAATGATTAAACAAACCGATTATTTTTCTCAGGGTGGTGCATGGGTTGCAGAGACAAGGGTTCCACCTGGCACACTGGGAACCAAACTTTCGCCTCCCTGAGCTAACATCTGTGGCTGGACTCACATTCCATGTCTTTTTTGAGACACTGTGGGTAAATCAATGCGCTCAGGCTCAAAGGAATGCTCCCTCACGCCTTCCAAAGCCTTTAAAGCTTTGATTGAGTGCAAAATTATTTGTGCCTGATAGGTTTAAATTTATCTCATGGGTATTTCTGAAAAGTAGTGATAACCTTTCTCTCTGTAAAAGATAATAGTTACTAAACTTGAAATTTGGCACTGTGGTCCATCAGGCTGTAATGATCATAAATACCTTATTGTATCTTCATCTTTTCTTGGATCCTCACCTAAATCCCTGATATCTGGAAGAAAGCAGTCATCATCCTACTCATCCCAGGCAAACCAGCTTATAATTAAACATCATAAAAGGCAATACTGCTTTGAATATTATCCAGAATCATGGAAAATCTAATTTTCATGAACATTAGGAAAATCTAATTTTCATGAACATTAGGAAAATCTAATTTTCATGAACATGGATGACGCAGAGAAGGATAGATTTTGGGATGATTTAATACGTGTAGTAAGTGGTATGGGTGATGATGAGGTAGTGGTTCTGGGAGGGGATTTAAATGGTCATGTTGGTGAAGCAGCTCAAGGCTATGAAGGAGTCCATGGAGGATGTGCATATGGTGTGAGGAATGCGGAAGGGGAAAGGATACTCGAGTTTGGGGAGGCTATGGACATGATTGTGTGCAACACACATTTTAGAAAAAGAGTGAGTAGATTGATTACGTACGAGTCCGGGGGAAATAGTAGCCAGATAGATTATTTTCTGGTCAGGAGGGTTGATAGGAGATTAGTGAGGGATGTTAAAGTTATAGGAAGCGAGGAGTGTGTGCAGCAGCACAAACTGTTCATTTGTGACATGGTGCTTAAGGAACGAATGATGAGGAGGAGGACATATGTACCTAGGAGGAAAATATGGAAGCTGAGAAACCAATCAGTAAGGGATGCCTTTTATAGTGAGATGAGGAGAGTGGTGGCTGAACAGGAAGCCGAAGATAGAGACGTTAATGAACAGTATGGAGCCCTTAAGAACAACCTCTTGAGAGTTACCGATGCAGTATGCGGTTGGGCAAGAGGCCCACCAAGACATAAAGTAACTTGGTGGTGGGATGAGGGTGTAGAAGCCGCAGTTAAGGAGAAGAGAAGGCTCTTCCGGGAATGGAAGAAAGGTGGTAACAGGGAGGAGTACTTGGCTGCCAAGTGCAGGGCTAGAAGAGAGGTATACAGAGCGAAGTCTGAGTCACAGAGACTTTCACTTGATAATCTAAATCATGAAGGAAGGAAAAATATGGTTTTTAGGGTGGCAAATCAGGTGAAGAGAGATAATCGGGACATTGTAGGCGAGCAGTGTGTGAAGAATGATGAAGGAAGGGTAGTGGTAAACAGTGAGGATATTAAAGATGCATGGAGAGAGCATTATAGCCGGTTGTTGAATGAGGAGTTTGATTGGGATAAGGAAGGTTTGGAGCCAGGTGATCCAGTGTTTGGGCCTTGGCCTTTGATTGACGCTGCTACTGTGAGTGAGGCAATAGGCAGGATGCGGGTGGGGAAGGCGGCAGGTGTGTCTGGGTTGACTGCCGAAATGTTGAAGGCCTCAGGAGATATTGGGGTGAGGTTAGTCACTGACCTGATAAATATGATTATATATGAGTGTGTTGTCCCAGATGATTGGCTGAAGAGTGTAATTGTAAATGTGTACAAAGGGAAGGGTGATGCCCTGGAAAGGGGAAATTACAGAGCTATAAAGCTCTTAGATCAGATAATGAAAGTAATGGAGAGAGTTCTAGAAGGTATGATTAGAGAAAGAGTGAATATCAATGAGATGCAGTTCGGGTTTATGCCAGGCAGGGGGACCACTGATGCCATATTCATTGTTCGACAGCTTCAGGAAAAATATATTGGAAAGAAAAGGGAATTGTATTTTGTTTTTGTTGATTTGGAAAAGGCCTTTCACAGAGTCCCTAGAGAGGTGGTGAAGTGGGCAATGAGAAAGCTAGGGTTGGAAGAGTGGCTGGTTAGGGTGGTTATGGCCATGTATGTGGGTGCTCACACTCAGGTAAGGGTGAATGGAGCTTTGAGTGATGAGTTTCCCGTGAATGTTGGTGTGCATCAGGGGTCAGTTTTGAGTCCCTTGTTGTTTATCATGGTGCTTGAAGCCCTCTCATGTGACTTCAGAGATGGACTCCCATGGGAGATGTTGTATGCTGATAATTTGGTGTTGATTGCTGAGAATGAAGGGGAGGCTGAGGAAAGATTTAAGAAGTGGAGAGATGGTATGGGGCACAAGGGCTTAAGGGTAAATGCAGATAAAACAAGTGATGATATCTAGGGTTGGTGGCGGTACAATCAGAGGAGAGGGAGAGTGGCCATGTGCAGTTTGCCACATGGGTGTGGGAAGTAATTCCATCTTGTGCAGTGTTTGTGATAAGTGGGTGCACAAGAGATGTAGTGGTATTAGAGGTAGACTGCGAGATAATGCTGATTTCATGTGTGCGGTGTGTCGGGGAGAGCAGGTGGAGTTTGTTAGGCGTGAGAGGGTTGAACTTGCAGGTGAGTCTCTTGAGTGTGTGGAGGAGTTTTGTTATTTGGGAGACATGTTATGTGCCGGAGGTGGGGCTAGAGTTAGCTCGGTTGCTAGGGTGAGAAGTGGTTGGAAGAAGTTCAGGGAGCTGTTGCCTCTCCTGACATTGAGAGGACTCTCCTTACGTGCTAAGGGGTCTTTGTATGCAGCATGTGTTAGGAGTGTGATGCTGTATGGTAGTGAGACCTGGGCAGTAAAGGAAGAAGATATTGTAGAAGATATTCGCAGGTTTAAATGTACAGAAATGACAATGATTAGGTGGATGTGCAGTGGGTCCCTGCGTGCAAGGCCTGGGGGGGGCTGGGTTTACGATAGAAGAGTTGAGAGGTAGGATGGGACTGGAGTGTATTGGTGTTGTGATGAGGAAAGGTAGGCTGAGGTGGTTTGGACATGTGGAGAGGATGGGGGAGGATAATTGGGTACAGAGGGTGAGAAGTGTTAATATTGGGGGAGGGGTAGACCGAGAAAGACATGGGATGAGGTCATTAAATGTGACTTAAGGGTTAAGGGACTGAATAGGGAGGCTGCCAGAGATCGAGCAGTGTGGAGAGCCGCCATTAGGTGACCAAGGCCGACACATGCAAGCATGTTGGAGCCTTCAAAAACGAAACGAAACGAAACGAAACGATTAGCTTGCACATTCCTATTTGATTTACAACAAGGATTCTGAGAAGCATTCAGCTACCACATACTTTTCTGTACTAATCCAACTTATCTTGGATAGTTTCAACAAGCAACAACCCCTAACAAGAACCACATGAGCAGCAACAGGTATTAACAAAGCATTTTACAGATTACCAAGATAAATCCTGATTATCATCATCATCATCATCCAGACTTCCTCTCCCACTCTAGGGCAGGGTGAGGAATAGCAACATCCTGATAGCCCAAATTTGCCCAATCAAAAACCTATACACAAATATGTAAAACAATGAAAAAAAAAAAGTTAGCCAATTTTATGTTAGGTAGATGAGCCTAAATATGCCATCAAAACCAAAGACCCAGATTCAGAATGCTCCCCATCGGTATTCCACAGGGCTCATTCCTTTATCACCCACAAATCAAACTTTTCCTTCATGACCTACAATCCCTTCCTGGCTCTATGAGTTTCTGCCAAATTCTGAATTGGCAATAACTTCATCATCATCTAATCCTGTGTTGACCCATGAGGAGCATAGGAGCTTGGGGCTGGTCCTGACATTTAAAATGAGAGTGACCAGCCTCGCTCATCCCTAAGTGGCATTACGTAAGCAATAATCCCCAACCATCCCTTGGATATAAACCAGTACCAGCTCAATCCAACTGGAGCCCCTTAATTACTCATTAAACCACCAGGAGCCATAATTTGGTTATTTGGTTACCACCCAGCACAGTAAATGGTTTCCCAGTGTGCAGACAACCATTTTGCTTGTCACTCAATGTAGTCACCCACAGGCAGAAGGAAGAGGAAAGAATGAAAGAAAAAAAGACAGAAGAGGGAGTGTAGAGTCACCCAAAGGTATAAGGAAGAGGAAATAATGAATACATTGAGTGAGTGGATTGCGAGTGCCCCCACCTACTACAGTACCCTCGTGTCCAGTACAGTATTTTTGTCAGACAGCACTACCTTACTGGACTAAATCCGTACTGGACAAACAAAAGACATTATGGGAAATATGAATAATGTCAGAAAAGCCTTGAAAAGTCCCTCCAAATTTCAACTTAACCCGCCCCGTCCCGTCAATGTACGATGCACATCACACTCTAACCCGTCTCTCGCTCCTGATGACGTGCATCGTACGTCATGCAATTGCAAGGCCCGTTGTTTCCACATTTTTAAAGTTTCGCGGGAGATTTTTGGTAGGCATATATGGGATACCTTCCTCTATCCCCAGCCAGGTGGCAACACTGCCTGACCCCGTGTAACCCCCCCCTTGGGGGGTGTGCCATTTTCTCGCAACTCATCTGTTAGCAGTGACCTGGCACACAGCACCACAGTCTCTCCGATGACGAAATTCAAGGTGAAAGCGATTCCCGATGTGGAGGACAAAGATTACGTGGCATCAGAGTTAGTAATGAACAAACGTAATGAGGAGGTAACGTCGCCAAGGTAGGTGCAGTATGTTGATGTGTTTGGTGAGTGAACAACGCTTATATCGCCTATATTATTGTATGAAAACCAAAATACTCTTGTACTACATATAAATTCATACCAAATAAATAAATAATTACCAAGTCTGAGTGGATTTGGTTAAATTTCCCTTGCACAGAGAGCGTCTTTTATGAAGCGCACATCATAGAAAGCTGTAGCTAGGTGAGGGGTCTCTCACCTGTTTAGTGCATTTCTTACTACAGGTGAACGCTTTCTCACTGAATTTTCGATATTTCTCACCAAAAGCGAAGGTTTGAGCCAAAAAAAGACAAATCGAAAATTTGCCAGGATCTGGGGGTGGGTTAGGTAAAAAGTTGCCAGGCGGGGCGGGCTAACTACATTTTGACATAACTAAGATTTTACCAACCTTTAAGGTGAGTGGTGATGGGCTTGGTGGGGAAACGGGAGGGGTTTCCGAGGCTGTAGGAGGTCCTACTGACCCCCTGGAGGAGGGCCTTCAGGATCCTGAGGAGGCCTCTCTGCCTCAACCTCCCTCATAGTCACACACTGACATATTGTCGCCTTCGTTATCAGGGGAAAGTGCAATACTGCAATTTGACTGGCACATGTCACGAGTCAAGAGGAAGGCATACTGGACTGGCGTGGCAGGGCTAGGGAAACGTTCCTCGGTGTTGGCCATCTTCCCCAATGCAGCACATCAGTACTAGGGAAGAACTCCTCCGATTTGGCCCACTTTGTGTGGCCGATCCATACTAGCCCAACAAATCCGCACAACAGTAATAAATTATTGTATATTTTTGCCAACCATACTGGATGAAAACAGAACTGGACAAATGCGTACTGGACACGAGGGTACTGTACTATGTAACAGTTCACAACTTGGTGTAAACAAGCTCCTACACTACTTGCACTCACTGGAGCAAGGGCATACACAAAATGGAACAAAAGCACTAGAAAGAACAAACCTTTACCAAGACAGCACTATCTCCCCTTTTGTCTATGACCTTTGACTTTTTTTTTTTTTTTGCTCAAACACTTGTAACTTATTCCTATGATGGTGCTCATCATTACACCTGATTTGTTGTACGTTCCTTCTGTAATTTTCCATACTGTTCCTAATAGAAAGACAGACAGACAGACAGACAAAGCAAACCCTAAACATAACCTCTTTGGAAGAGGTACTAACTACCTTACTAAGGTCTATCATCACTCTCCTCACTTTAGACAGATGAGGTTTTTGCAGAGATGACTAAGTGTAGTGGAGAGAGCGGAATGAAGTGCTTGTTGGAGATAAGTAAGAAGGCATGTGTGCGTGAAACTGTGCCAGCACAGTGGAAAAAGGCTGTGATTGTACCCAGGTACAAAAATAAAGGTGAGTGAAGTGAGTGCAACAATTATTGTGGCATAAGTTTACTGAGTGTGGTAGGAAAGATATATGGAAGAATTATTATAGAAAGTAAGAGAGATATCAGAAGTCCCAGAAAGTGAAGAACAAGATGGCTTTAGGAGTGCCAGAGGATGTGTGTGGATCAAATATTTGCAGTGAGGCAGACAGTGGAGAAGGCATGTGAGAAAAACTATAAGGTGTTCATGGCATTCATGGATCTGGAAAAAGCATAGAACAAAGTAGACAGAGAAGGATTGTGACGACTCTCGGAGCTGCCTGGAACCACTGTCTGACTCACTCCTTCTTCATTTCTGTAACATTCACGGCCTTTCCTCTAACTTTTGCTCTGTTGAGCACCACCTCTTCTCCTCTAAACCTCACCTTCTCTTTCTTTCTGAGACTCAGCTGTCTGAGACAACTGACAGCAAGCCCTTTTCTGTATCCTCCTACTTTCTCTATTCTCATTTCAAAGCCAAAGGTCGCTGTTGTGTATATGTTCGCAACGATCTATCTTGCTCTCGTGTTCCTGAACTTGATTCTTCTGAATTCTCTACTCCCTGGCTTCGGCTCTCCTGTCATTCTCTGACTAAATATATCTGTGCTGTTTACTTATCTCCTAATTCTACCGACTATCAAAAATTCTTTGACTATCTTACTTCTACGATGGAACACATTCTATCCATTTCTCCTTTCTCTGAAATCTCCATTCTAGATTTCAATGTTCACCACCACCTTTGGCTCTCCTCTCCTTTCACTGATCCATCTGGTGAACAAGCCTACATCTTTTCTATCCTTAATGACCTAGAGCAGCTTGTACAGCACCCTACCCGTATCCCTGACCGCCTTGGAGAGAGTTCCAACATACTTGACCTTCTCCTAACAACTAATCCTGCTTACACTGTTAATCTTTTCTCTCCGTTGGGCTCCTCCGATCATAACCTTATTACCTTAACTTGTCCTATTGCTCCAGTACAGCCTGTGGACCCTCCAAAGAAACGCCGCCTGTGGCACTTTGGAGCTGCAGATTGGGAGGCCCTCAGGCAGTACTTCTTTGATTTTCCTTGGAATGATTATTGCTTCCATGGCCGGGAGCCATCTGAGTGTACCCTGGTCATTACGGAGGTTATTCTCCCGGGCATGGAAGCATACATTCCTTTTTCATATCCTCTGACTAAAGCAAGAAAGCCTTGGTTTAATCATGCATGTTCTAATGCTGTCCGCAACAAAGAAAGGGCCTTTAAAAGGTACCGGAGCCAACCCACCCCTGAATCACATCTTTTTTATATTTCTGCTCGGAATCGTGCTAAGTCTGTTCTTCGCTCTGCTAAAAATAATTTCATCCGTGCTAAATGTTCCCAACTCTCCAACTCGAATTCTTCTTGCTCCTTTTGGCACCTTGCCAAAAACCTTTCTAACAACTTTACCTCATCATCCTTCCCTCTCCTCTTTTCTACTCTGATGGCTCTGTAGCTATTTCTTCTACTGATAAAGTAGATCTCTTTGCTCAGACTTTCTCCTGCAATTCTACCTTAGATGATTCCGGTGCTGTTCCTCCATCACTTCCCCCCTCAGACTTCCTCATGACTGGCGTTAAAATTTCTTCAGCTGATGTATTTTCTGCCATCACTGGCCTCAGTATTAACAAGGCATATGGGCCTGATGGAGTCCCTCCTGTTGTCTTCAAAAACTGTGCTTCTGTGCTTACACCCTGCCTAGGTAAACTCTTTCGCCTTTGTCTCTCAACTTGTACCTTTCCTTTTTTCTGGAAGTTTGCTCTCATTCAGCCAGTCCCAAAGAAGGGTGACCATTCCCAACCCTCTAACTATCGTCCAATTGCTTTAACATCCTGTGTCTCAAAAGTTTTCGAATCAGTTCTTAACAGAAAAATTTTAAAGCATCTTTCCTGTCACAACCTTCTTTCTGATCGTCAGTATGGGTTCCGTCAGGGACGCTCCACTGGCAACCTTCTCACCTACCTTTCAGACTCCTGGTCATCCTCCTTTCGGGACTTTGGCAAAAGCTTTGCCATTGCACTTGACATCTCAAAGGCTTTCGATCGAGTCTGGCATAAATCTTTGATTTCCAAACTGCCCTTTTACGGTTTCTATCCTTCTATCTGTGCCTTCATCTCTAGCTTCCTTTCTGGTCGTTCTATAGCTGCTGTTGTAGACGGCCATCGTTCTTCTAGACCTATCAACAGTGGTGTTCCTCAGGGCTCTGTCCTATCACCAACTCTCTTTCTTTTATTCATCAATGACCTTCTAAGCTGTACATCTAACCCTATCCACTCATATGCTGATGATTCCACCCTTCACCTTTCCATTCGATTTCCGCAACGTCCATCTCAGCAGTTACTTCAGCAAACAAGGGATGAGGCTATGGCACACCTAATGTCTGACTTGGCTCATATCTCTGATTGGGGTAAAAATAATCTTGTTATTTTTAATGCATCAAAAACTCAGTTCTTACACTTATCAACCTGACAAAATCTTCTTCTGGATTACCAACTAATGTTTAATAATGTCCAGCTCAGTCCTGCATCATCCTTGAACATGCTAGGGGTTTCATTCTCTCGGGATTTGTCCTGGAAAGAACATATTACATCTCTTGTGAAATCTGCTTCCAAGAGATTAGGTGTGCTGGGCCGACTCCGAGCTTTCTTTGCCCCTGCACAGTTGTTGACCTTGTACACGGGTTTTATTCGCCCGTGTATGGAGTACAACTCTCATGTGTGGGGAGGCTCCCCACATGCGGTTCTTCTCAATAGGGTGGAGTCAAAGGCTTTTCGTCTCATTAACTCTCCTCCTCTTACTGATTCCCTTCAACCTTTGTCTCTTCGCCGCACTGTTGCTTCTTTATCTCTCTTCTATCGCTACTTCAATGGTCACTGTTCCTCTGAACTGTCTGCTTGCATCCCTCCACCTCTACGACAGGCACGTAATACCTGTCTAGCAACAAACTCTCATCCCTTTTCTGTCCAACTCTCTAATGCAAGAGTTAACCGTTACTCCCAGTCCTTCATTTATGCAACTGGTCAACTCAGGAACTGTCTCCCTCTGCCTGTATTCCCTGCTTCCTATGATCTCCAATCTTTCAAACGCAGTGTGTCCAGGCATCTCGAAATGAATGGATCTTGAATTTGGCTGTCTTTTGTATTGTTTTTACTTTTTCTTGGAAGGAACAGTACGCGGGCCAATGGCCCTTGGTTCCTTCTTCCTTGCATTAAAAAAAAAAAAAAAATGGTAAGTTGCTAGGTGATGTCAAGAGTTTTTATGATGGTAGTGAAGCATAAGGGTAAATGGGCATCTACGTGAATCGTTCATGATCGGTGTGGGCATACGGCAAGGTTAGGTGATGTCCCCACGGTTGTTCAATTTACAGGTATATATGGATGCAGTGATGAGAGAAGTAAAACACGAGTAATGGAGAGGGGCATGGCATTTGTAATGAATGGTGATAGATGGAATATCTCAAATTTGTTGTATGCTGATGATGCAGTACTACTGTAATTGCAAATACCAGACACGAACTTGGTTGACTTGTGCAGAGTTTTGCTGATGTCTGTGAGTGTCATGCCTTGAGAGTAAATGTTGAGTAAAATGATGGTGACTGAGAGAGGTGACTCCCAGTGTGATGCTACAGTGAATGGAGAGAGACTGGAATTGGTGAGACAGTTCAAATACTTGGGTACAGTGATAGAAAAGAAAGGAAAATGTGCAAAAGAAGTGGAAGGCAGAGTGACACAAGGAAGGAAAGTAGCTGTTGCAGTGAAGGCCTTGATAAGAAACAGTCTTGAGTGTTGCAGCTGCACAAGGCTTACATAAAGGAGTGCTAGTACCAACTTTAACATATGGATGTGAGACTATGGTGTGGCATGAAAATGAAAAGTCAAGAGTGAAAGCAGTGGAGATGAGACTGCTGAGGTGTATGTGAAGTACAGAGAGTGGATAGGATAAGAAATAATGTGATTCATGAAAGATGTGGAGTAAGGAAGTCTGTGGACAACAGAATCGAAGAGAGTGTACTGAGATGGTGTGGTCATGTGGAGAGAATGGAGAACAAACAGTGGTGAAAAAGGTATATCTGAGAGAATCCGAAGGAGGGAGGAGGCAAGGTAGGCCAAGGAGAAAGTGGAAGGATACGGTGGATGAGTATGTGAGGAAGACAAGTTTGGAAGTTGGTGGCTAGGGGACTGACAAGAGATCGAGCTGGCTGGATGAATATTGTGAGGAGAAGCGTATGAATTAGGGACTTGGCACCCCTTTATAATGTGACAGCATCTGGATTGACTCTATCAGATATGTTTATGTGAAGCTAGCATACATGGTGAATGTTTTTGGCTTATCAGATAGTCAGGATTCCGAGGACTTGAATGGTGAGCAAATGGAAGCGTGGCCCATTGGACTGGGCAAATTTGGGCTGTCTGGATGTTGTTACTCCTCACCCTGCCCTATGGTGGGAAAGGAGGTCTGGATATGATGATCATGAATCTCAAACACAATCACTACCAAGTCACTCTCTTTAACTAGTCTGTCACCTTCAACTGATATTTCCCAGATTAATAACCTGTTCCAAATACACTCATGACCTTTTCTCAACACAAAAACGTCAATGGAAATAATCAGAGGATACTAAAATGGAGGCAAAACAACTCCTTTTTATTATGAAATAGAAAAGATTAATACGGCTTACATGATCTGTACAAAGTCACAACATTCACCTTATCCTACCACAGTCAATTAACAGCCAATGTCACCTTGCCAAAATTATACATATGGTCAGTGTATTAACAAGAAACATATCTGTAACTAGTACAAACCCCTACAAGCTATTACTATACTGACATGTTAGATAATGCCATTATGAATCAGAGGTAATTCTACATATTAAATGTTTTACACAGTGACTCAGGTAGCTCAATTTCACGTAAATCAAGCAGTGTATCTGAATATTCCCGATAAACATATATTATTATTTCCTCATCTTCATACATGTTATTTTTTCATCTTTGTATTTAACCCTTTCACTGTGAGGATGTACCAGTAATTTTACTATTATTCTTGCTATCACCTGGTGATTCTATCAAGCTTTGAGGAGACACCTTGGAGGGAAGAGGTTGATGTAGGCTAAATCTAACCCCACCAGTCTGAAGTCTATCTGAAGGCAAAAACTATTTCATAGTGATAGTGAGAACAAAACTTCTTTGAAAATGCCATCTCACTGAAGGGGTTAATATGCTGTCTAATTATAAAACTACAGTCTTACTTTCTCTTAACAAAATCTTGAACTTTTTGAAGCAAAGATACATACAAAGAGTGCTCATAGTCAGAGCAGAAAGTACTCAGCTTCTCAGCAAACTCATTCGTAATGCCACGCTCCTCTAGCATGTTCATCAGTAGATCATACATCATCTGTCAAAGTAAAAAGATTACTGTATTTCAAATCTGTAAAGCAAACTAAACAAGGTCGCAAAAGCAACTTTTTCCTTTGTACTCTCCATTCAAATACAATTAACAAACTCTTCCTGTAACATAACATCCAATCTTCAGTTTAATTAAATAGATATTTATGATTTGGTTATACTGTATGAAAAGTGAGGAAATGATAAAAAAAAAAAAATCTACAAGAGAAACACAACTTCAGCCTTCAGTAAAGCAGGTTCACATTCAGATGAGGCTAGGGTCTCAACAACAATGTTGTGGACCTGAAGCGGTGGTGTCTTCGCTGTGGGTCTACCCTCCAGAGGCTGTCAAGGAGAAAAGGAGAACAGCATGGGGGACAAACCACCGCAACCCCCCTCGGCCCCTCACGGGGCCCGAGAACCTGGGAGTGGCTTCGGTCGCCTGGGCAAGTACCACATCTCTCCACACATCACATACAACAACACCGTTTTTTCTACACCGAGAAATGACTCCCCGGCGGTCATTTCTCGACAACTTCTTCTTGCCAGGGACACTGACAGCAATCCAGGACCCCCCAACAAATACACATTTCTAACATGCTCAAAACCTATTACGTCAAGTCGACAGACAAAGGATTCAGTTCAGTGCAATTCTTGCAAGAACTGGACCCATTACACCTGCACAACACTTGTATCCAAAAAAGACTACACAAACACCTGGACCTGTTCATTATGTTCCTTCCCCCCACCCACTAACCCTCTCATCAACTCTACTCCTACTTCCCCAACACCTCCTCAACCTAACCCACCAATCCTTCCCACACCATCCAATCCCCTAACTCCTCCTATCTCACCCCAAACTAATTCACCCCAACCCTTACCTCCACTACAACCTTCTCCTACCCCTTCCCCTCCACCCTCACCACCACCTCCCCTCCGTGCTGCAGCACCCAACACACACCGCACACATAACATAAACATTCTCCAACTAAACATAGATGGCATAAACACACACCAAAAAAAAAAAAACAATTCATCAAACAACACAACATACACACTGCCATCTTACAAGAAACAAAACTACACACAATACAAAAAACTCCATTTCATAATTTCACCACCATTAGACAAGACCGGGCCGACGGCGGTGGCGGTGGACTCATCACCCTGGTACACAAATCCGTCAACTTTTCAGATACCAGTGCACACACAAAGTCACTTCTCCCCCCACATGACTGACACTACGACAGAAATACAATCAATTAAAATAAGCACTGGTAACAAATCACACACAACAATTGCCAACATATACATTCCCCCCCCAATCATCCCCCACAGTACAACACAATTACTCTCCACAAATACACCACATCACTAACATACCCATCATCCTGGGTGGTGATTTCAACACCAAGGCATCGGCCTGGTATGTCAACAACTCTGACACAGAGGGCTGGCACTACAAACCCAGACAGATCATCTTTTCATACTCAATCATCCCAGTCATCATGCCCATATCCCACACCAAGCCCTCTTCTTCCCATCATCCCCAGACATCACCTTCTGTTCCCCAAACCTCGCCCCCACAACTTCCTGGAGAGTGGTCAGAGCCCTTGGCTCTGACCATCTCCCGATCATTACCACTACCAAAAAAAGAATCACCCTAGCTGGCCACAGACACACATGCACTAATTATAAGAAAGCCAACTGGGAGGCCTTCACAACTGAAACAGAACAACACTTTGAAACATTAAACAGTACATTCATCACAAACATCAACACCGCTGTGCACACTTTCAATACAATTATACAAAATGCAGACAAAAGACATCCCTAGAGGCAACAAAAAAAGACACAACCCCAATTTCACACCAGAAATTCAAGGCCTCATCAGACAACGGGACACACTACGACACTCCCGAACACCACATACGCATAACACCATACAACAAATACAAGAACTCAACAATCAAATGAACAATAAAATATCAGAACAGCAAACACTAAATTGGAATAATTATCTCCAAACACTTGATCACAAAACAAACACAAGCAAACTCAACAAAACACTAAACAGCATCACACTCTCCAACAGCAACAATACACAATCACACACTGCCATCACAACAGACACCATACCTTCAAACAAGCAACAAGCAAACACTCTCATCAATCACTTTTCACATGTCAGCCATCTAAACCCCCATCGTGACGACTGACATATCATCTGACGTAAGAGACAGTTCCCCACAGACCCAAACTTTGCACCTTTCACTTACAACCAGACGAAGCACATCATCAGCAACCTCAAGCACTCATCTGCCTGAGGACCAGACAACATAAGCAACATACACCTTAAACACAATGGACCACAAGGTATACAAGCACTCACCAACATATCAAACTACAGCTACTCACACAATATAATACCCAACATCTGGAAGCATGGCATTATCATCACTCCAAACCCAAGAAAGACCCCACATTACCTTCCTCACACCACCCCATCACACTCCTCTGCACCCCCTCCAAAGTCACTGAAAGACTGGTACTACAACTAGTTACACCTCACACCCCCCTAGCCCCATCACAACATGGTTTTAGGCCACCACACTCCACAAACACTCTTCTTACAGACCTCACACAGAGAGTTTTTGATGGCATGAATTCAGCTAGGCCACCACACAGAACACTCCTTGTCACACTAGACATTAGTAAAGCTTTTGATTCCATCCCCCGCCACAACCTCACAAACAAAATATTCAACACAAACATGCACAAAAACACAAAAAGATGGCTGGCAAACTACTTAGCAGGGAGATATGCACATGTAACTTTTGCTGGTCAGTCCTCGAACATCAGAAACTTCACAAATGGCATACCCTAACGATCTGTCTTGTCTCCTACACACTTCAACCTATACATGCATGACGTACCCACACCCCCTACACACAACAAATACACATAGCTTCCTGTGCAAATGACATAACACTTACATGCACACACCAAAATGCAAAAACAGCCACACACATCCTCCAACCTTACCTCAACACACTAAACGGATGGTTCACCACAAACAGACTCAAAATATCCCCAGCCAAATCTACAGTGACCCTTCTCACAAACTGGACAGCAGAATGCAGTCACATTCCACACCTCACCATAGACAACACTCCCCTACCACACACACACACACAAAATCCTTGGTGTAACATACAATACATCAATGTCATTTAAACAATACATCACAAACATCAAAAATAAATCAACACCTAGACTCAATGCCTTGAAGTCACTTGCCCAAACAACATTTGGACACAACAAAGAAACCACCACCACAGTATACAAACAATATATACATTCAGTGATGAATTATGCAAGCCCTGCTTGGGCTCCTAACCTCACTAAAGCACACTATAACACTCTTCAGACCATACAAAACAAGGCTCTAAAAATAATCACAGGCTGCACAGCTACTACACGTACAGACCACCTACACCAAGAAACCAAAGTCCTCAAAGTCAAGGATCATCTAGACATGAGAGGCACCCAAATTCTCGCTGCAGCCTCCACAAACCCACAACATCCACTACACTACATGGCAGCACATCCACACACACCAAGGAACATCAAAACAACATCCAGCACACGATATCATACACAAATACTATCATCTCTTCCCCCCTGCCCACCTCAGACCAGCTTCCAGAAGCATATTCATACTCAAATCATTTGCCGTTCCATTCAGTCACTCAAAGGCAACACACAGCTGCATGTATGGCCTCCTGATATCCAAACTTCCGAACGCTATCTCCCCCGTGAGGACAGGGTCCATCTGGGCGGGCTGAGATGTGGGTATCATCCAGCCCTCTTAAGTTATCAGAAGAGGCTGGCTGACTCCGTCGCTGATGCCTGTCCAGGATGTAACACAGCACCCCATACAATTAAGCACATCATGGAAGACTGCATTGCACACAATCACCTACACCAACAACACAACATACACTCCTTGAGAGCTCTGTGGGAAAGCCCGGTCTCGGCCATGGCCTTCCTTAGGGACTCGGGGCTGCTTAGCCAGACTGCCTAGGGAACAACTACTGCTACTACTACTACAACAATGTCGTACATTCTCGTGAAAGATTCTCCCCAAAACTCCACAAATCCTCGGTCTTCCATCCATCCATCGTCCAATCCTATGCCATCTCGTGAGAAGTGTAGAAGCCCGGGGCTAGGTAAGTTGGTCCTGACGTTTAAGATGAGAGTAACCAGCCTCACTCAATCCCTGAGTGGCATTACATGAGCAATAAACCCCAACCACCTCTTGGATATGAACCTACACAGCCTCACACAATTGGAACACCTTGATTACCTACTAAAACCAACAGGCACCATAATCTGGTTATATGGTTACCACCCAGCACAGTAAATGGTTTTCTGGTGTACAGGAAACCATTTAGCTTACTCAGTGTAGAGTCACCCTTAGGCAGAAAGAATGGGAAAGAATGAAGGAAACAAAGACAGAAGAGAGAGTGTAAAGTCACTTGCAGGAAGAAGGAAGAGGAAAGAATGAAGGAAAGAGAGACAGAAAAGGAAGCATGGAAGAGAGGAAAGGGAAGACACCCAAAGCAGCACTACATCGAGTGAGTGGATGGTTAGCACCCCCATTTACAACTAAGCTTCTGAACCCTCTCCTTAAGTGGGTATCACTTTTCCTCTCAGTACCCCTGGGGGTAGGGGGGCTTTTCAAGAATTCTCCCCCAGTATCCCTGCTTGTCGTAAGAGGCGACTAAAAGGGTTGGTGGTGGGTTAGTGCCCCACCCCGTAAAAACAACTAACTAAAAATACAAACAGGAAGCCTCGGACCAGGACTGACCAAAAGTTGATGACAAAGGAATGGACAAAGGACGAGATTAAGATTGCGACCTGGAATGTGAGGGGTATGAATGATGAGGCGAAAGAGAGAGAGATTGTACAGGTGCTTGAGAGTGCGAAAGTGGATATATGTGGAATAACTGAAACTAAATGGCGAGGTGAGAGTGTGAGAGAATGGGAATATGGATGGGGTATATGCGCGGGAGTGGGTAAGAATGAGAGGGCGAAAGAGGGAGTGTGTATTGTTGTGAGTAACAGGTGGAAGGAGAATGTAAGAGAGTATGGATCAGTTGGGTCAAGGATTGTGTGGGTAAGAGTGAAAGTTGGACTACAAATGTGGGCAATTGTGTGTGTGTATGCGCCGACGCAAGATCGTGTAAGTAGAGTGAGAGAAGAGTTTTGGACAAATGTGGAAGCCTGCTTGGAAAAGTTTGAAAGGAATGAGAGAGTGTTTCTGATTGGAGATATGAATGGAAAAGTAGGGAATGAGAAGGTGGATGGAGTGGTTGGTGAGTGGGGTGTGCCTGCAGAGATGGATGAGAATGGCAGTGCTTTAGTGGACATTTGTGCTGAGAGGGGGTTGGTGATAGCCAATACCCTCTTCAGGCACAAAATGATCCATAGGTATACATGGCGAGTGGTGAGAAGAGAGGATGGGGGAATGAATGAACGGAAGGCAATGATTGACTATGTGTGTGTGGATGAAAGGATGAGAAGATGTATAATGGATGCAAGAGTATATAGAGGTTGGGGGAGTGGACTTTCTGACCACCACTTGGTGGTGGCCAGAATCAGAATCCAAACAAGATGGAGGAAGAGAAGAAGGGAAAGACAGGAGGAAGTATTTGTTACAAGGAGGGTAGAAAAGTTACAAGAGGATGGAATAAAGGCCGAATATAGAAGGGAAGTGGAGGAACGATTGGGTAAATATAGATTGGAGCAGATGGGGGACGTGGAGGGTGTGTGCAAGGTACTGACAGAAGAAATCTGTGCAGCATGTGAGGTGGTGTGTGGGGTGAAGAGGAGACGAAAGGGGGTTCAGGGAACAGCATGGTGGACCGAAGAGGTGAGAGAGGCTGTGGCACAAAAGAAGAAAGCATATAATGAGTGGATGAGAAACAGGGGCAACGAAGAAGCTGAGAGACGGACGAGAGAGTTATATGTAGTGAGGAGGAGAGAGGTGAAAAGATTAGTAAGAGAGAGTAAGAAGAGAGTGGATGAGGAATTTGGAAGGAATTTGAGTGCAAAGTGGAGGGAATGTAAGAAAATGTTCTGGAAGGAGGTAAAGAGAGCTAGACAGGGTGCCAACGAAGGCAGTGGGGGTGTGAAAGATAAAAATGGTAGATTACTAGTGGAGAAGGGAGAAAAAGTAAACAGATGGAGAGAACACTTCAATGAACTGTTGAACATAGAGAATGAAAGTAATGCAAGTATAAGTGGCTGGGGAATGGCAGGGAGAAGGAGGGTTGTGAGAAGAGAGGAAGAAATCACCAGGATGGAAGTGGTGGAAGCAATGAAGAAAGTTAAAATGGGGAAAGCCCCAGGAATTGATGGAGTGTGTGGTGAAATGCTGAAGCATGGGGGAGAGATAGTAATAGAATGGATGTGGAAGGTGTGCAGATTGGCTTGGGAGGAGGGTAGAGTCCCGGAGGATTGGAAGTCAGGTATAATTATTCCTCTGTACAAAGGAAAAGGGGAAAAAGCAGTGTGTGGTAATCATAGGGGCATTTGCCTTCTCAGTGTAATAGGAAAAATATATGGTAGGATACTTATTGACAGAGTTAGGGAAATTACTGAGGAATTAGTTGGAGAAGAACAAGGAGGTTTTAGGAAGGGAAGAGGTTGTGTAGACCAGATATTCATTCTTAGATCC
>JAGKTI010005923.1:28308-42789 GCA_018397915.1 Birgus latro
GAAAGATTGACGAGGAGAGTGTATGTGAGCGAGGTAGAGGGGGCGAGAGGGAGGGGGAGGCCGAGGATGAGATGGAGGGATGGAATGGAGGGGTATATGAGAGAGGGGGGTGTGAGTTGGGAGCGTGGTAGTGAAATGGCAGGGGACAGAGTGACATGGAGGCGATTTGTTTGTGGCCACCCCGTTCGGGATTGAGGCGTCTGGCAATAGATAGATAGACCAATGGAATATAAATTTTGGCATTACAACAATCTATTTTCATGACTACATTCACAATGATATGCTGAATAGCACTACATAAACATAAGACCGGAAATACATCGTAGCGATCAGCTGCATCCCACCAACATTAAACAATTAATGCTACACCACAGAACAGTTTATATAAGATTGTAAACCATCTTTGCATTGTGATAAGTCAATCATATGATGATAAACTGTGTTAGCAAAAGAGGAATAATCCCTGAGCTAGACCATGATTGATCACACAGCCCTGCTAGGGTGACAGGAGAGCACTACCCCCCCCCAGCAAGGCAGCTACCTGGGCAGGCCGCGAACTCTTGACCTCACGGCCTCGAGTCAAGCACTCTACAACTAAGCCAGCCTGCTCCCCAAATGGTTTAAGATGTTACAGCAAGGCTGAAAGAGTGGCTGGACAATATATCAACAAGGTAATTCTTCCCCTCCCAACCAGTGACTCTACATTGAATCACTTGTGATGCCATAATGATGTTCAAGCCGGCTGAGCCACGTGAATCCCCAAGTATGTTCCATAAGAAATACAAAATTGTACATCAGTAGGATATAAAGAGTGGCTTTACATTAAGAAGGACCATTTAAACCATGCAACCGAAGGTGAATCCTGGTTATTCTAATATTAATGGATTAAATACAGTACTGTACAATCATTACAGTTTAGAAAAATGAACAGAATACAGTATTAAGGGTATTTACATCTACCTAAGTCTATGGCTGAGAGGTAGTAAAATGAGCTGATTTAGTAGATACTTTTGAAACTACTCCAATGAATGATTCTTTCAAGTTACTATATTCTATAAATAAGACAAAAAAGGAGGTTACATTTTCAGCTATATGTCTAACATTACCACTACAACCATTGGTGTTAAAACTATACAATAACTTGTGACAATATGACTCACCCCATCCATTATGTCTCCAGAGACACAGTAGGTCTCTTCACCCCATTCTCCTTCATACATGGTGAGTTCATTTATCCCAAAAATATCTGCAAGTGAATATGTGGATGTGGTCATGATCATAAAGTTTTGTGATATTCTTGTGCTTGAAGCATGGAAGAAATATTGACAGAATGTCATTGACACACAAAAAAACCCTGGCATATTTTACAGATCAGAAACATCTGTGAAAATGTCCTACTGAGACCCCAACACAAATGCTGCTGCTGTTGTTGAGCCACCCCAGTCAGTCTGGCTGAGCAGACCTAACAACTGCAGGCAAGTGACCACCCTGTGCAGTGAGCCAATATTCTCTAGCAGTTGACAGTGCCTCACCAAAGTGAGGCATGGAGAAAAGTGGAGATTTGGTTCCTGGGTGGAAGATGAATTTGCATTTCTCCACCCAGTTAACAGGCATTATAACTGGCTATCAGTGCTGGGCAGGTGCGCAAGGACTTGCGCAAAGCTCAACTGCCCCCCCCTTACGCTCTGGTGAATGTCGTTTGCACATTGCACACCACACAAGACCATGCGCAATATTGCGCTTTTGCACATGAAAAGGCAGGTGCGCAAGCGCAAATTTAGTTGCGTTTGCACAAATGAATTTGCGCTTGCGCACCTGCCTTGTGCACTTGTCCTGTGATTGTGCACTGTGCAATCCACAGGGCACGTGGTCTTGGGAACTGCCTACATGGCTGGAGAAGGGATGGGGGAGGCTCGGATGGGTCGTGAGGGCTGGATTGTTGGGGGGAGGCGGGAGGGTAGTAGCATTTCTTAAAATGCTTCAAAATTATTATTATTAATAAAAAATAATACATTAAAAATACCTTATTTATTAGGAGTAGCATATGCAGTTCCATACAAAAATAATTAAAACATATTATTCAAATCAAATACCCACAGCCTAATAATTTATTAGGCTGTGGATGTTTGATTTAAATAATATGTTTTAATTATTATTCAAATCAAATACCCACAGCCTAAAAATTTATTAGGCTGCGGATGTTTGATTTAAATAATGTGTTTTAATTATATTTGTAAGGAATTGAATATTCTATTGTATATCTATATTAAATTATTAAATAAGACGTCTTGAGAAAATGCAGATAAAAGTAAAATTGGCAACATCACAGCCTTTGATTCCCTGTTCCTCTCCGCACCGCTCACTCTTCGCATGAACTTCTACGAGTTAACAACGCCTTGCTCTAGTCCTATCGCCTTAGTCACTTAGTGTGTGTGAAGTGAATAATTTTATCTCACATTAAATAATTTCAATTTAATTTGTCAGTAATGGATGCCCCCAGTACCAGAAGTACCGGCTGTACTGCCCAGTCTTGGCAGCCAGATGCAGAGTGTGAAATTCAAATGACCGAGAGAGTGGAAGAAAAATGAGTTATTTGAGAGGAGCATGTCGAGACAGACTGACAAAAGAAGTGAAGGATCGCTATGGTGTGGCTGTGATAGGAAGCGTTAGGAGAAACACATTAAGATGGTTTGGCCATATGGAGACGATTGAGAGTGAGAGACTAGCGAGGAAAGTGTATGTGAGTGAGAGGGAGGGGGAGGCCAAGGATGAGACGGAGGGATGGAGTGGAGAGGTATATGAGAGAGAGGGGTGTGAGCTGGGAGCAGGGCAGTGAAATGGTGGGGGACAGGGTGACATGGCGGCAATTTGTTGTTTGTGGCCAGTGGCCACCCCTTACGGGATTAAGGCATCTGGCAATAGATAGATGAATAATAATAAATAAAAGTAGGTATGCTAATATACTGAAATATCTCAATACAGTAATTCCTCCACTATCCGACGTAATAGAGCCAAAGGCATGTCCGGATAGTGGTCTTGTCCAGATATTGGCCCTGAAGCTCCAGCACTGGTCATTCATGACCCTAACCTAACCTAACCTAAATCAGAAAACCACCTACCTACCTCCCTACCGGACATGCATAGCACTTATTTAAGTCCCCTTTCACATAAATAATGCACACAAAGCATGAATTAACTGAATTTTAACCAAAAAATTATGATTTAGCGGTGAGTAAGTTAGCATAGGTGCTCACAACTTGCCAGCAAGTGTAAGTAAGTATCAGACATGGAAATCACTATGAAAATCACCCTTTCTCACACCATATGCATTAAATAATGGACACAAAGCATGAATTCATTGAATTTTAACCCCAAAATGATGATTTTGAGGTAAGTGAGGCATAGATGTTCATGAGTTGGCAGCTTAGTGTAAATAAGTATCGGACGTGGCAATCACTATGAAAATCATCATTTCTCACATCTTATGCACTAAAATATGGGATACAAAGCATCAAATAAATAAATTGTTACCAGAAAAAGAGTTAGGTATGGCAAAGGTGTTAACTGTTCACCAACTGCACCGGACGTTCTTGACAATAACCTAACCGAACCTAAATCAGAAAACCACTACCTACTTCCCTCCCGGACATGCATAGCAGTTAATTAAGACCCCATTCACATAAATAATTGGCACAAAGCATGAATTAATCGAATTTTAATCCAAAAATGATGAATTTGAGGTGAGTAAGGCAAGGGTGTTCACGAGTTGGCAGCTTAGTGTAAGTATCGGATGTGGCTATCACTATGAAAATCATCATTTCTCATATCTTATGCACTAAAATATGGGATACAAAGCATCAAATAAATAAATTGCTACCAGAAAAAGAGTTAGGTATGGCAAAGGTGTTCACTGTTCACCAACAGCACCAGTCATTCTTGATCCAAACCTAACCTAACCTAAATCAGAAAACCACCTACCTACCTCCCTCCTGGACATGCATAGCACTTAAGACCCCATTCACATAAATAATTGGCACAAAGCATGAATTAATCAAATTTTAACCCAAAAATGATGAATTTGAGGTAAGTAAGGCAGACATGATTATTACTGAGAAAATCACCTTTTCACAGCCTATGCACTCAAATATGGGACACAAAGATGCAGTAAATAAAATGTAAACAGAAAAATGATTTAGAGGTGTGTGGGGAAAAAATGTTCACCAGTTGACTAGCAAGTGAACGTATGTAAGAAACACGGTAATCACTGAGAAAATCACCTCTTTCACAGCCTGTGCACTCAAATATGGGGCACAAAGCATGAAGTAAATAAAATGTAACCAGAGAATGAGGATTTAGAAGTGATTATGGAAAATATTTAGCAGTTGACAATGTTTACTTACAGTCCATGATTGCTGTTTACCCCCATCTCTAAGGTTTTTACAGTGGTCATAATTGCTCTTGAAGCATGTCCAGTAATCCAGTGTTTAACTACACTTAAGTCTTAGCACTGTGACTTTTGATTATTTAAACAAGAACGGAAATACCGCAAACGTTCAGACAGCCATCCACTGTTCACGGGAGTTGAGACAAAACTAGTAGGAGGGAGATTGAGTGGGAAGGGAGCTAGTCAGCACGGGCGGGAAATTCAAACTGACACGTTCAGAAAAAAATCGGATTTTTTTTTGGGGGGGGGAGGGGGGCATTAGCCCACAATGTCCGAATAGTGATGTATCCAGATAGTGGACATCCGGATAGTAGAGAGATTACTGTATTTTACAGTAAATGGTTTGCGCTAGCGCTTTGCAACATTGCGCACTTGCGCAAATTACAGATATTAGAAAATAATAATAATAAGTAAAAGTAGCTAAGTACGCTAATTTAGGTAAATATCTCAATATTTTACAGTAATTCCCATGAATATATGCAAATGGTTTGTGTTTGCGCTTTGCGACACTGCACAAGCTAAATATTAGTCAGACTGCGCACTTGTGCAAGGTAGTGTTGCGCATTGCGCTTGCGTAAGGTCCTTTTTAGTTTGCATTGACCACCACTGCCGCTATAAGTCACTTTGTCATATAGTTATCACCCAGCACTAAAAATGGTTTCCTGGGTTACAGGAAATTATGCTTGTCATTCACTATAGAGCCACCTTAACCCTTTAACCGCGAGGTTGTCGGAGGCGCGCTGTGCCCATCCCAAGGGGAAAATCTGCGCTCTGACTGACTTTTTTAAAATATTTTCCAAAAATAAGTTATTAGTCCTAGAATATTATAATTACATACGCATATGGCACATACCTTCAGCTTTCTCCTGGGATGTTTTTTTAGCACTCATTGACTACCGTAGGACTTGTGGAGACTTCTGAAGTTGGGTAACTAAGTCTCCACTTTACACTTCCTGACATCCCGTAATATGAATACCACTGCCTCATATTATCACTAGAAACACTATTCAATGATTTCCAAGTAGTTTGGAATCCATACTCCAAAAAAAAAAAACACTGTGAAAGCAATGTAAAATACGAGCGAGTACGAGCCTCCCACTCGCGCTAATTCTCTCTGGTATTCTGTCATTTCTTACTCATATACACACTCACAGTTTACTATTTCTAGCATTTTATTACACTTATATATATATATATATATACAGTCCTTTACCGCTTCCCACACGATGTTTAGTAGGGGCAGAGCTCACAGGGCCTTTTATAATGGGCACAAAAGCGGCAGAAATGGAGAGGCGTGACTGCAACGTCCTTACATGCTGAAGGACGCAGGGCCTTTTATAATGGGTGCAAAAGCAGCAGAAATGGAGGGGTGCGACTGCGACGTCCTTACACGTTGAAGGACGAGAGTGAACTGAATGTACTGTACATATGGCATATTTCATGGGGAAAAAAAGCAAGGGAAATTAGCGAACGAGTGCAGGCTGGATGTTGCCAAGTGATAATTAGCCAATTCCAGGTGTATGGCACTATCAATTACCTTATTTTTTATATATATATTATTTGGTATAAGAATAGGGCATAGAGCTCATTTCAATGGATGAAAACAGTGGAAAAAATCCGGGGAAGATTTGCATAGCACAGAGCAGCTGAGCATATGACACGAGAGGGTAATGGAGGGGAGGTAGGGAGGGGAGTCTTGAATGGGGGAAAATGGCTAAATTGTCAACAATGGATGGGAGTACTGATGACATTAGCAGCTCTGACTATTGTTGGACATTGGCAGTGCTGATAGATGATACAAGTCACCACCTGAAAGCCCGGGCAAATTCAAAACAACACAAAATCACAAAAGTGATGACACGCGGTATGATCCATTGCACCCGAGCGTCATGGAAGTGATGACCTGTGGTTAAGAGGTTAAGTAGGAAGAATCTATCTATCTATTGCCAGATGCATTAACCCCGTAAGGGATGGCCACAAACAAATCACCTCCATATCGCCCTGTCCCCCGCCATTTCATTGCCCTGCTCCCAGCTCACACCCCCCTCTCTCATATACCTCTCCACTCCACCCCTCTATCTCATTCTTGGCCTCCCGCTCCCTCTTGCCCCCTCCACCTCACTCAAATACACTCTCCTCGCCAGTGACTGGATGGATGGGAGAAACAGAAAGACAGGAGAACTGACACAAAAAAAGAATGATAAAGCTGAAGGAAGAAGTAGGTAGCATTACTTCAAATGACTGGATGATAGTTGCCACCACCTCGGCTACAACCCAACACGAATATGACCTACTTGAACTGCGGATATTACATCTACTGTATCTAAAAATGTACGGTTTTGTCCTTACAGATGAAGTGGTCCCTTATCCTCTCATTTATTCTCATACAATATTGTAAAACTCATTTCATATAAATAACAAAACAATCCCACACAAAGTGTGAAGCTCTCAAACACTCTCTGCAAACAGTATATATATTCTCAAAAACATAAAATACAAATGGTTTTGTCCTTACCCTCCTGCATATATTTCAGAGAGAAATAATTTGCACATGTATTTTCCCTCTATTCATGCATTAGCAGAAACTTGTATTTAACTTTGGAGTAAATTATTGAGTAAATGGTATAAAAATTTGTAAACACAGTCATGCCAACCATACCACATTGGTTTCTTTATACCAAATGACCAGGTATTTTTTTCTTCCCCACTCTGGATGTTTACCTTAGTTGTTGCTATGGCTTTCCGAAAATATTGGTAATCCAAATGAATGAATTCAAACCCTCATGGGCAACACTGAGCATTACTGTACATTTACAACTGCATGAAGAACATTACCATCCATGTTTAGGGACAATGGACCTGAACTCCACACCTCAAACAGACAACTAATCCAACATGCAACTATCCTCTACATTCTTTAACCCACCCAGTCCCCCAGACATACGATGCACATCACAAGTTTTTTTCACGCTGAGACCCACTGACGTGCATTGTACGTCAGTAAATTGCAAGGCCCGTCGTTTGCAAATTCTTCAAGAATTGTGGGTGATTTTTGGTTGGAAGAGTGGCTGGTTAGGGTGGTTATGGCCATGTACATGGGTGCTCGCACCCAGGTAAGAGTGAATGGAGTTTTGAGTGATGAGTTTTCCGTGAATGTTGGTGTGCATCAGGGGTCAGTTTTGAGTCCCTTGTTGTTTATCATGGTACTTGAAGCCCTCTCATAATGATTTCAGAGATGGACTCCCTTGGGAGATGTTGATAATTTGGTGCTGATTGCAGAGAATGAAAAGGAGGCAGAGGAAAGATTTAAGAAGTAGAGAGATGGTATGGGGCACAAGGGCTTAAGGGTAAATGCAGATAAAACAAAAGTGATGATATCTAGGGTAGTACAACCAGAGGAGAGGAAAAGTGGCCAAGTGCAGTTTGCCACAAAGGTATGGGAAGTAATTCCATCTTGCGCAGTGTTTGTGATAAATGTGTGCACAAAAGATGTAATGGTATTAGAGGTAGACTGCGAGATAATGCTGATTTTATGTGTGTGGCACATCGGGGAGAGCAGGTGGAGACTGTTAGGCGTGAAAGGACTGAACTTGCTGGTGAGTCTCTTGAGTGTGTGGAAGAGTTTTTTTATTTGAGACATGTTATGTGCCAGAGGTGGGGCTGGAGTTAGCTCGGTTACTAGGGTGGTTGGAAGAAGTTCAGGGAGCTGTTGCCTCTCCTGATATTGAGAGGACTCTCCTTATGTGCTAAGGGGTCTTTGTATGCAGCATGTGTTAGGAGTGCGATGCTGTATGGTAATGAGACCTGGGCAGTAAAGGAAGAGGATATTCGCAGGTTTAAACATGCAGAAATGACGATGATTAGGTGGATGTGCAGTGCGTTGCTGCGTTCAAGGCCTGGGGGGGCTGGGTTTACGATGGAAGAGTTGAGAGGTAGGATGGGACTGGAGTGTATTGTGTTGTGATGAGGAGAGGTAGGATGGGACTGGAGTATATTGGTGTTGTGATGAGGAGAGGTAGGATGGGACTGGAGTGTATTGGTGTTGTGATAAGGAGAGGTAGGCTGAGGTTGTTTGGACATGTGGAGAGGATGGGAGATGATAATTGGAACAAAGGGTGAGAAGTGTTAATATTGGGGGAGGGGTTGGGAGGGGTAGACCGAGAAAGACATGGAACGAGGTCATTAAGTGTGACTTAAGCGTTAAGGGACTGAACAGGGAGGCTGCCAAAGATTGAGCAGCATGGAGAACCGCCATTAGGTGACCAAGGCCGACGCATGCAAGCATGTTGGAGCCTTCAAAAACAAAAACACATATGTGGGAGACCTTTCTCTATCCCCAGCCAGGTGGCAACACTGCCTGACCCTGTGCAACCCCCACTTCCTCGGGGGGATGCGCCATTTTCTCGCAACTCACTGGTTGGCAGTGACTTGGCCAGTAAAGACACGTAGCACCACGGTCTCTCCAACAACAAAATTCAAGGTGAAAGTGATTCTTGATGTGAAGGACAAATTTTACATGGCACCAGAGTTAGTAATGAACAGAAGTATTGAGGAGGTAGCATCGCCAAGGTAGGTGCGATATGCTGATGTTTTGGTAAGGGAACAACGCTTATATCGCCTATATTATTGTGTGAAAAGCAATATACTCTTGTACTACATATAAATTCATACCAAATAAATAAATATCTACGAGTCTGTGTGGTTTTGGTTAAGTTTCCCTCGCACAGGGAGTGTCTTTTATGGAGCGCGGCATCACAGAAACCGGTATTCAAGTGAGGGATCCCTTACCTGTTTAGGATATTTTTCACTTCAGGTAAGTGCTTTCTTGCTGAATTTTTTATGTTTCTCACCAAAAGCAAATGTTTGAGCCAAAAATGACAAGTTGAAAATTGGTCAGGTTCTGAGGGTGGGTTGGGTAAAAAAGCAGTTGAGACTGGGCGGGTTAAAGGATTTACCCCTGCCAACATCAATGGAATTATCATTATTCTTATATAGAGGGGCTAATGAAGGTTATACCTATATATTCCATTCAGTTCAGGAAGTCTCTCCTAAGCTGAATAAATTGTCTTGAGATGGTAAGGACAATACTGTACAGACTCTAAAATCAAAGTTCTAAAACCTCCATTCTCCAAAATATTTTTTTATGGGATAGGTGGGAGCTGACATCACCTGTTCCAACACAGTGCAGTGCATATTTGAAGACTGAGTTTTCTATGTACTGTATAAGATTTATATAGCTATTACATAATTTTCTCATTAGTTACTGTATCATATTATTCTATATTCCAAAATACTCCATTTTCCATAAAGCCTTTGGACTAAAGCATTTTGGATTTGACTTTGTGCAGTATATAAATTACATTGCTGACCTGAACATGTTAAAACACAATTGCTCCCCTACTTACTCACGATGAAATTTACGGGAAGCTATTGGTACAACACTGATATTTCAGTATCTACCTATGTTTATATTGTCCACCAGTAATAGCTACACACATATTTGACCTAAGGTACAGTAACAGTCATCAACATCATCATCTAATCCTGTGTTGTCCCATGAGAAGAATAGGGGCCAGAAGCTGGGCAAGTTGGTCCTGATATTTAAGATGAGAGTGACCAGCTTCACACACCCGTGTGGCATTACGTGAGCGATAAACCCCAACCACCACCTGGATATAACCTACACAGGCTCAATCTGGTTGAAGCACTTTAATTACCCACTAAAGCACCATGTGCCACCCAGCGTAGAAAATAATTTCCTGGTGTACAGGAAACCATTTGGCTCATCACTCAGTGTAGAATCACCTGTAGACAGGAGGAGGGGGAGGAAAGAATGAAGGAAAAAAAGGACAGAAGAGGAAGGAAGGAAGGAAAGAAGGAAGGAAGAGAGGAAAGGGCAGTCACCCAAGAGCAGAAATATAGAGAGTGAGTGGATGGTGGACACCCCCACCTAGTGAATTTCAAATTCAGTGCATTTTGAGTAAAAAACTAATTCTTGGCCACAATTAAGTCAAGCAGGGGAGCAGCTTTTCTGGATTCAAATGTTTATTTCTTTCCACGGCCTACATCATTTAATGTATCTAACTTCTTATGATACCAAGTCAAACTCCAAACTCCACCCACCCTCAGGATTCTGGCTGCCGTCAGTTGCTTCCGGAGTCATGTAGGAGCAGGTGAAGGATATGATCTTAGACCCCACCTGTATGTCAATCTCAAAACCGGGCCGACTCTTTAATGAAGCCTCAGTCTGGTCCTGGTTCAATTCTGCCTCATCGCTGTCAACCGTGTGATTAACGTTCATTGTCACCGTGATTCTGTAGGACAAGGATTTTCTCTTATATAGACTTGGAATCAGAAGTATCAATGAAGACCTGTGGTCATAAGCATCAAAAAAGACTTGGAATCATAAGTACTAAAAATGATTTTGAAGTCCGGTACAGGGGTGGATCAGCCAGAAAGAATGTTGGGAAAGATTGCTACTATAAGTTGTTTTGGCAGGGGGGAACTGACGGATATAGGGGTGTGGGTGTGTTGGTTGCAGAGAAATGGGTGGAATATGTCATGAATGTTATGAGAGTAAGTGATAGGATATTAGTAGTGAAAAATTTTGATCGGGCAGAAACTGATTTCAGTTATATCGGCATGTGCTGCACAGGTAGGACTGGATGATGCAGAGAAGGATAGATTTTGGGATGATTTAATACGTGTGGTGAGTGGTATGGGTGATGATGAGGTTGTGGTTCTGGGAGGGGATTTAAATGGTCATGTGGGTGAAGCAGCTCAAGGTTATGAAGGAGTCCATGGAGGATGTGCATATGGCGTGAGGAATGCGGAGGGGGGAAAGAATACTCGAGTTTGGGGAGGCTATGGACATGATTGTGTGCAACACACATTTTAGGAAAAGAATCAGCCGGTTGATTACGTACGAGTTCGGGGGAAATAGTAGTCAGATAGATTATTTTCTGGTCAGGAGGATTGATAGGAGATTAGTGAGGGATGATGAAGTTATAGGAAGCGAGGAGTGTGTGCAGCAGCACAAACTGTTGATTTATGACATGGTGCTTAAGGAACGAGTGATGAGAAGGAGGACATATGTACCTAGGAGGAAAATATGGAAGCTGGGAAACCAATCAGTAAGGGATGCCTTTTATAGTGAGATGAGGAGAGTGGTGGCTGAACAGGAAGCTGTAGATAGAGGCGTTAATGAAAAGTATAGAGCCCTTAAGAACAACCTCTTGAGAGTTAAAGATGCAATATGTGGTTGGACAAGAGGCCCACCAAGACATAAAGTAACTTGGTGGTGGGATGAGGGTGTAGAAGCTGCAGTTAAGGAGAAAAGAAGGCTTTTCCGGGAATGGAAGAAAGGTGTTACCAGGGAGGAGTACTTGGCTGCCAAGCGCAGGGCTAGAAGAGAGATATACAGGGCGAAGTCTGAGTCACAGAGATTTTTACTTGATAATCTAAATCATGGAGAAAGGAAAAATATGATTTTTAGGGTGGCAAATCAGGTGAAGAGGGATAATCGGGACATTGTAGGTGAGCAGTGTGTGAAGAATGATGATGGAAGGGTAGTGGTGAACAGTGAGAATATTAAAGATGCATGGAGAGAGCATTATACCCGATTGTTGAATGAGGAGTTTGATTGAGATAGAGAAGGTTTGGAGCCAGCTGATCCAGTGTTTGGGCCTTGGCCTTTGATTGACGCTGCTACTGTGAGTTAGGCAATAGGCAGGATGAGAGTGGGGAAGGCGGCAGGTGTGTCTGGGTTGACTGTCGAAATGTTGAAGGCCTCAGGAGATACTGGGGTGAGGTTAGTCACTGACCTGATAAATATGATTATATATGAGTATGTTGTCCCAGATGATAGGCTGAAGAGTGTAATTGTAAATGTGTACAAAGGAAAGGGTGATGCCCTGGAAAGGGGAAATTACAGAGGTATAAAGCTCTTAGATCAGATAATGAAAGTAATGGAGAGAGTTCTAGAAGGTATGATTAGAGAAAGAGTGAATATCGATGAGATGTAGTTTGGGTTTATGCCAGGCAGGGGGACCACTGATGCCATATTCATTGTTCGACTGCTTCAGGAAAAATATATTGGAGAGAAAAGGGAATTGTATTTTGTTTTTGTTGATTTGGAAAAGGCCTTTGACAGTCCCTAGAGAGGTGGTGAAGTGGGCAATGAGAAAGCTAGGGTTGGAAGAATGGCTGGTTAGGGTGGTTATGGCCATGTACATGGGTGCTCGCACCCAGGTAAGAGTGAATGGAGCTTTGAGTGATGAGTTTTCCGTGAATGTTGGTGTGCATCAGGGGTCAGTTTTGAGTCCCTTGTTGTTTATCATGGTGCTTGAAGCCCTCTCACGTGACTTCAGAGATGCACTCCCATGGGAGATGTTGTATGCTGATGATTTGGTGTTGACTGCAGAGAATAAAAAGGAGGCGGAGGAAAAGTGGAGAGATGGTATGGGGTACAAGGGCTTAAGGGTAAATGCAGATAAAACAAAAGTGATGATATCTAGAGTTGGTGGCGGTACAATCAGAGGAGAGGGAGAGTGGCCATGTGCAGTTTGCCACAAGGGTGTGGGAAGTAATTCCATCTTGTGTAGTGTTTGTGATAAGTGGGTGCACAAGAGATGCAGTGGGATTAGAGGTAGACTGCGAGATGATGCTGATTTCATGTGTGCGGCGTGTCGGGGAGAGCAGGTGGAGATTGTTAGGCGTGAGAGGGTTGAACTTGCAGGTGAGTCTTTTGAGTGTGTGGAGAGTTTCATTATTAGGGAGACATGTTATGTGCCAGAGGTGGGGCTGGAGTTAGCTCGGTTGCTAGGGCGAGAAGTGGTTGGAAGAAGTTCAGGGAGCTGTTGCCTCTCCGACATTAAGAGGACTCTCCTTACGTGCTAAGGGGTCTTTGTATGCAGCATGTGTTAGGAGTGTGATGCTGTATGGTAGTGAGACCTGGGCAGTAAAGGAAGAAGATATTCGCAGGTTTAAACGTACAGAAATGACAATGATTAGGTGGATGTGCAGTGCGTCCCTGCATGCAAGGCCTGGGGGGGCTGGGTTTACGATGGAAGAGTTGAGAGGTAGGATGGGACTGGCGTGTATTGGTGTTGTGATGAGGAGAGGTAGGCTGAGGTGGTTTGGACATGTGGAGAGGATGGGGGATGATAATTGGGTACAGAGGGTGAGAGGTGTTAATATTGGGGGAGAAGTTGGGAGGGGTAGACCGAGAAAGACATGGGATGAGGTCATTAAGTGTGACTTAAGGGTTAAGGGACTGAACAGGGAGGCTGCCAGGGATCAAGCAGCGTGGAGAGCCACCATTAGGAGACCAAGGCCGACGCATGCAAGCATGTTGGAGCCTTCAGAAACGAAAACGAAAATGAATCATAGCATCATTTTTTTTTTTTTACCCCTTCACTATGATGGGGAGGATATGGAGAATGTGAGTGCATTTAAGTACTTGGGTAGTGTGATGAGTAAGGATGGAAGTCTGGAAGATGAAGTGCTTGAAAGGGTGCAGCAAGGAAGGAAGGTTGCTAGTTCCTTGAAAGCAGTGATAAGATACAGGGAAGTGAGCATGGAAGTGAAAAAGTTGTTAAATGACGTCATTGTGATACCAACTCTAACATAAGGAAGTGAAGCTTGGACCCTGTTGGAGGGACAGAAGTCAAGAGTGAGAGCAGTGGAAATGAATTATTTGAGAGGAGCATGTGGAGTCACATGGAGAGACAGACTAACATATGAGGAAGTGAAGGAGCATTGTGGTGTGGATGTGGACGTGATAGGAAGTGTTAGGAGAAACACGTTAAGGTGGTTTGGGCATGTGGAGAGGATGGAGAGTCAGAGACTGACGAGTAGAGTGTATGTGAGTGAGGCAGAGGGGCGAGAGGGAGGGGGAGGGGGAGGCCGAGGATGAGATGGAGGGATGTAGTGGAGAGGTATGTGAGAGAGGGGGTGTGAGCCGGGAGCAGGGCAGTGAAATGGCAGGGGACAAAGCGACATGGAGGCGATTTGTTTGTGGCCACCCCATGCAGGAT
>JAGKTI010005924.1:0-23525 GCA_018397915.1 Birgus latro
TCATTGCCCAATTTGGAGGTCTTTAACAGAGTCCTTAGGGAGGTGACGAAGTGGGCAGTGAGAAAGCCTGAGATTAAGGAATGGCTGGTTTGAGTGGTTCTAGCTATGTATATGGGTGCTCGCACCTAGGTGAGAGTGTATGGAAATTTGAGTGAGGAGTTTTCTGTAAATGATGATGAGTATCGGGGGTCAGTCCTGAGCTCCTTACTGTTCGTCATGGTGCTTGATGCTCTCACATGTGACTTCAGAAACAGACTCCCATGGGAGATGTATACTGACGACTTGGTGTTGATTGCAAAGAATATAAGAGAGGTGGAGGAGAGATTTTGAAAGCGTAGATGGTATGGGACATAAGGGTTTGAGAGTACATGCATATATACTTCATCTAATCCTGTGTTGCCCCATGAGAAGCGTAGGCACCCGGGGTTAGGCAATTTGGTCCTGACATTTAAGATGAGTGACCAACCTCACTCATCCCTGAATGGCATTACGTGAGCAACAAACCTCAACCGCCACTTGGATAAATGTGGATAAAGCAAAAGTGACGATATCTAGGGCTGGTGGTGATACTGTCAAAGCAGAGGGAGTGTGGCCATGTGCAGTTCACAAGGGTGTGTGAAGTAACTCCATCTTGTGCAGTGTTTGTGATAAGTGGGTGGATAAATAATGTAGTGGTATTAGAGGTAGGCTGTGAAATAATGCTGATTTTGTGTATGCAATGTGTCAGGGAGAGCAGTTAGAGAATGTCAGGCATGAAAGGACTGATCCTGCTGAGAGCCTATTAAGTGTGTGAAGGAATTTATTGATTTGAGGGATATGTTATGTATTGAAGGTGGGGTTGAGAGGGTTCTTCCGCCATACTAAGGGATTTTTGTATGCAGCATGTGTTAAAAGTGTAATGCTGAATGGCAGTGAGACCTGATCAGTAGAGGATGAGGATATCATAAGCTCAGACATTACAGAAATGACAGTGATTTCATCGATGTGTAGTGCATCCTTGAATGCAAGGCCTGGAGAGGCTAGGATTGTAAATGAAGAGTTAAAAGGAAGGATTTTTTTTTTTTTTTTTTTATATGCATGGAAGAAGGAACCAAAGGCCACGGGCCTGCATACTGTTCCTTCCAAGAAAAAGCAAAAACAGTACAAAAGAGAGCCAAATTCAAGATCCGTTCAATTCGAGATGCCTGGACACACTGCGTTTGAAAGACTGGAGATCATAGGAAGTAGGAAATACAGACAGAGGAAGACAGTTCCAGAGTTGACCAGTTGCATAAATAAAAGACTGGGAGTAACGGTTAACTCTTGCATTAGAGAGTTGGACAGAAAAGGGATGAGAGTTTGTTGCTAGACGGGTACTACGTGCCCGTCGTAGAGGTGGAGAGATGCAAGCAGACAGTTCAGATGAACAGTGACCATTGAAGTAGCGATAGAAGAGAGATAAAGATGCAACAGTGCGGCGAAGAGACAATGGTTGAAGGGAATCAGTAAGAGGAGGAGAGTTAATGAGTCGAAAAGCCTTTGACTCCACCCTATTGAGAAGAGCTGCATGTGGGAAGCCTCCCCACACATGAGAGTTGTACTCCATACACGGGTGAATAAAACCCGTGTACAAGGTCAACAACTGTGCAGGGGTAAAGAAAGTACGGAATCGGCTTAGCACACCTAATCTCTTGGAAGCAGATTTCACAAGAGATGTAATATGTTCTTTCCAAGACAGATCCTGAGAGAATGAAACCCCAAGCATGTTCAAGGATGATGCAGGACATAACTGTTCATTATTAAACATTAGTGGGTAATCCTGAGGAAGATTTTGTCGGGTTGATATGTGTAAGAACTGAGTTTTTGATGCATTGAAAATAATAAGATTATTTTTACCCCAATCAGAGATACGAGCCAAATCAGACATTAGGTGTGCCATAGCCTCATCCCTTTTTTGTTGAAGTAACTGCTGAGATGGACGTTGCGGGAACCGAATGGAAAGGTGAAGGGTGGAATCATCAGCATATGAGTGGATAGGGTTAGATGTACAGCTTAGAAGATCATTGATGAATAAAAGGAAGAGAGTAGGTGATAGGACAGAACCCTGAGGAACACCACTGTTGATAGGTCTAGGAGAGGAACGATGGCCATCTACAACAGCGGCTATAGAACGACCAGAAAGGAAGCTAGAGATGAAGGCACAGATAGAAGGATAGAAACCGTAGGAGGGCAGTTTGGAAATTAAAGATTTATGCCAGACTCGATCGAAAGCCTTTGAGATGTCAAGTGCAATGACAAAGCTTTCGCCAAAGTCCCGAAAGGAGGATGACCAAGAGTCTGAAAGGTAGGTGAGAAGATCGCCAGTGGAGCGTCCCTGACGGAACCCATACTGACGATCAGAAAGAAGGTTGTGACAGGAAAGGTGCTTTAAAATTTTTCTGTTAAGAATTGACTCGAAAACTTTTGATACGCAGGATGTTAAAGCAATTGGACGATAGTTAGAGGGTTGGGAATGGTCACCCTTCTTTGGGACTGGCTGAATGAGAGCAAACTTCCAGCAAGAAGGAAAGGTACAAGATGAGACAAAGTGAGGATAGGATTTGAATGTATTTGTGTTGTGATGAGGAGGGGTAAACTGAGATGGTTTGGGCATGTTGAGAGGATGAAGGATGACAACTGGATGCAGACAGTGCAAAGTCTGAAAGTTGAGGGTAGGACTGCAGGAGGCAAAACAAAAACGATCCAAGACGAGGTCATAGAGTATGATCTGCGGGATACAGGGCTGAACAGGGAGGCTGCAGAAATCGAGCAGCATGGAGAACTGCCATTAGGTGACAAATGTCAATGTATGCAAGCACTTTAGAGCTTTTATAAATGATACAATACAATATCTCGTTCTTTACCAAATACTCAAAGACTAGCTTGGAATACGGAGGAAGAACTATTCTAGGAACACACATCTGCTCTCCAGCTCTGTAGGCACGGTAGGTCAGCTTTGGTCATAATCCTGCACTCATTGGTATCCTCCAAGTATTGTCTCTTTTCAAAGGTGCAATTCAGGACAAACCGGGGCAGCCCTGGCTCAGCTGGTGGGCACTGTTTGCAGCCCCAGTGGGTGTCTCGTGGGCATCGTTGTGGTCTTGTCACCAGCTGTACGTGGTGGGAGTGAAAGGAGTGATCAGTTCCATACAACTTAAGGCAGTGTCACACTGGACCGTTTTTCGCTCGTGGTTTGCCGAGCGCCGAGCATTTGCTGGCCAGAAAGGCATTCTTGCAAGCAACGGCTAGTGGCTGGTGCTCCCCGGTGGCTGGTGCTCCCCGGTTGGACGGAGAGCAACTTGTCAGACAAGCAACAAGTGGCCTGGATGTAAACAAGAAAAATGGTCACTCTCAACCAAAGTACTAATCAGAAGCCTTCACAGCAGTGTCACTCTCAAGGTATAATGTGGAATTCCTTCATTATACTGTACATCTATTACTGGAAAAAGTGAGGGAATATCCAATATTGTGGGACCATACCAATGAACTATTCCTTTTGAATCTCTTCTTCTCAGTCATGATCAAACCTACGCTCATTTTTTTGTTTTTCTGCAGTTCCTGAAGAATACCTAAAACTGCTGTAACAGCTGCGCATTTTGTGATAGTCCATATACCAGAGGCGGTTGGCGCCATTTGTGGCTTAGTTTGTTCATTTACTTTAGGCCGCCACTGGTGATTATGCTCGTTGTTTGGCAAACGGTTGGGCTGTTGAGTGTGAAGATACTGTTCATTCGCTTACCAGCAAATGCTTGGTGCTCAGCAAACCACGAGCGAGAAACGGTCCAATGTGATGCCATTTTTAGTATCTCCAATGCAATTCCTACTCTACTGCTTTGGTAGGGGCTTATTCCCTTTGCTGTCTTGACAAGGACTAATTCATTTCTTGATTAAGCTGGGGCTTATTCTCTCTGCTGGCTTGATAGGAGCTCACTCTCTGCCTGTCTAGGAAGGTACTGTGAAGCAGTCAGAACTTAGACACCACAGCAGGTAGCACTGATAACCCTGGTGCATGAGGCTGCTGGAGGGGTGGATGGGTACAGGTAAGTAAAGGGATGCTGAGGTAACAAGGAACAGGGATGATCAGGAGAATAAAAGGGAAAGGGAACATGATGGCAGGGACAATAGTAAAGGGAAGTGAAGAGAGGTGTTGGGAGACAGGTGGAGACTGTGGGAACATGGATGGCTGGCTGGACTGTACTGGAACAGGCAAACAGGTGCAATACTGAGGGCAACAGGGTCAGCAGAGAAGAGATGCTTCTTGCCAGGTAGAGGTTGGCTCAATTTATGTCGCCTGAAACTCACACTGGAATGCTCTCAAAGGTGAGGAAAGTGAAGCTGTCCAGTGTACACATGAGGATGTGGGGGTGATGATGCAGCCCTATGTGGAACACTGCAGCTTCCCTGACTCACAGTGACTGCCCAGGCATGCAGGGAAGGTCATGAAATACAACTCATCATTGTTTCCCAATGTTTCTGTAATCATGTACAATCCTGCCTAAGTCCTGTTGCTCAGGTGTGTAAAGGACATTGCATATCACTTGAAGTATGTATGACAGTGGCCATGTACAGTATATGGAAGGTATTGTCCATGTGGTTACTTAGTCCCTCCGTGTGGTAGGCGAGTGCATTCATTCAATTTGATGTCTTCTGTGACCTCCAGTCATACTGACCACTTCCACTGTTCTGTCCTGACTATGCATAGCTGGCAATCCACCCATACCAAGAATTTCTTGTTGGTGTTTGGACTGGGCGGAACATTTTTTTTTTTTCTTCAAAATCTTAGTGTTGTCCATTCATTGGTAAATAATTCACTGTGTTGATCAGACTGTTTTATGTTTCACATTATCCTTTGCCAAGCAGATGTAAGATCAGTTCCCAAACAACTGACTCATTTCCTGTAGGCATGTACCATCATGGAAAAATGAGTGTGCATAAGCCAGAGCCAATTTCACTTTCATGCTGTTGTTGTTCTTGTTGCTGATGCTGCCCCAGACTCATCTGAATGTGAACTTGGTGGACTGCAAGCTGAAATTGCCCTTTGGCAGTTCACCATCCTCCTTTCAAAGGATAGGGAGGGAGGTTAGCATGTCCCTCTTCAGCCCATTGCCAGCCATTACAGGCAAAGTAAGTGTTTAAAGATGCAGATCCTGCACTTGTGCATAATGGCTATTAGGCAGTCAATGAATCTTCTTTCATCTCCACTCCTGGGTTGGATTTGAAAGCAGATGCAGAAGATAAAATGGGAAATATTTACCATGAAACCAAATGGAAACCAACTGGTATTGGGGATCAGTGTTGTGGTCTCAGGAAGTCAATTATTACTCTTATAAAAAGTTTTTTAACGTATCTGGGAAGGATCTTACAGTGACATATACCATCCTGGGAGAAGGTCACTGGCCCCCATGAGACATTTCACTTGGAGACATAAAGCAATGCACTCTCTTGTTTTGTTTCTGAGTAGGGGATGAGAACTTCTGTCACCATTTAAAGTGCAATGGTGAGGCTGTGAAATGCCTGAAAGTCTCCTCTTCGTGGTGCCTCCAATGAGAAAGTGTAAAGAATTGTGTAAAACAAGATAAAACCGGAGAGGTATAGCAATATAGTGGCCCCAAGAACCCAGGGAAACATTACCAAAGTGTTCATGTCAAAATTTTGTCAAATTTCCATAGGGAACTGCTTCTTTGCTAATGGCCATTTAAACCTTAAGAAAGGACAGAGACTCTACTGTCAATAACTTCATAGTTATTTTGACTTTTTATGGGACTGTTCAAAGTCATCAGATGAAACAATTGGTGTGAAGAGGGTGTGTGATGTATTTAATGTGGCTTGCCAGACTGATTTTTCTCTAATCATCTGATGGTATATCGGGTTAGGCTGACGATAAATGTAAAGGTTTCCAGAATGATTAAACAAACCGATTATTTTTCTCAGGGTGGTGCATGGGTTGCAGAGACAAGGGTTCCACCTGGCACACTGGGAACCAAACTTTCGCCTCCCTGAGCTAACATCTGTGGCTGGACTCACATTCCATGTCTTTTTTGAGACACTGTGGGTAAATCAATGCGCTCAGGCTCAAAGGAATGCTCCCTCACGCCTTCCAAAGCCTTTAAAGCTTTGATTGAGTGCAAAATTATTTGTGCCTGATAGGTTTAAATTTATCTCATGGGTATTTCTGAAAAGTAGTGATAACCTTTCTCTCTGTAAAAGATAATAGTTACTAAACTTGAAATTTGGCACTGTGGTCCATCAGGCTGTAATGATCATAAATACCTTATTGTATCTTCATCTTTTCTTGGATCCTCACCTAAATCCCTGATATCTGGAAGAAAGCAGTCATCATCCTACTCATCCCAGGCAAACCAGCTTATAATTAAACATCATAAAAGGCAATACTGCTTTGAATATTATCCAGAATCATGGAAAATCTAATTTTCATGAACATTAGGAAAATCTAATTTTCATGAACATTAGGAAAATCTAATTTTCATGAACATGGATGACGCAGAGAAGGATAGATTTTGGGATGATTTAATACGTGTAGTAAGTGGTATGGGTGATGATGAGGTAGTGGTTCTGGGAGGGGATTTAAATGGTCATGTTGGTGAAGCAGCTCAAGGCTATGAAGGAGTCCATGGAGGATGTGCATATGGTGTGAGGAATGCGGAAGGGGAAAGGATACTCGAGTTTGGGGAGGCTATGGACATGATTGTGTGCAACACACATTTTAGAAAAAGAGTGAGTAGATTGATTACGTACGAGTCCGGGGGAAATAGTAGCCAGATAGATTATTTTCTGGTAAGGAGGGTTGATAGGAGATTAGTGAGGGATGTTAAAGTTATAGGAAGCGAGGAGTGTGTGCAGCAGCACAAACTGTTCATTTGTGACATGGTGCTTAAGGAACGAATGATGAGGAGGAGGACATATGTACCTAGGAGGAAAATATGGAAGCTGAGAAACCAATCAGTAAGGGATGCCTTTTATAGTGAGATGAGGAGAGTGGTGGCTGAACAGGAAGCCGAAGATAGAGACGTTAATGAACAGTATGGAGCCCTTAAGAACAACCTCTTGAGAGTTACCGATGCAGTATGCGGTTGGGCAAGAGGCCCACCAAGACATAAAGTAACTTGGTGGTGGGATGAGGGTGTAGAAGCCGCAGTTAAGGAGAAGAGAAGGCTCTTCCGGGAATGGAAGAAAGGTGGTAACAGGGAGGAGTACTTGGCTGCCAAGTGCAGGGCTAGAAGAGAGGTATACAGAGCGAAGTCTGAGTCACAGAGACTTTCACTTGATAATCTAAATCATGAAGGAAGGAAAAATATGGTTTTTAGGGTGGCAAATCAGGTGAAGAGAGATAATCGGGACATTGTAGGCGAGCAGTGTGTGAAGAATGATGAAGGAAGGGTAGTGGTAAACAGTGAGGATATTAAAGATGCATGGAGAGACCATTATAGCCGGTTGTTGAATGAGGAGTTTGATTGGGATAAGGAAGGTTTGGAGCCAGGTGATCCAGTGTTTGGGCCTTGGCCTTTGATTGACGCTGCTACTGTGAGTGAGGCAATAGGCAGGATGCGGGTGGGGAAGGCGGCAGGTGTGTCTGGGTTGACTGCCGAAATGTTGAAGGCCTCAGGAGATATTGGGGTGAGGTTAGTCACTGACCTGATAAATATGATTATATATGAGTGTGTTGTCCCAGATGATTGGCTGAAGAGTGTAATTGTAAATGTGTACAAAGGGAAGGGTGATGCCCTGGAAAGGGGAAATTACAGAGCTATAAAGCTCTTAGATCAGATAATGAAAGTAATGGAGAGAGTTCTAGAAGGTATGATTAGAGAAAGAGTGAATATCAATGAGATGCAGTTCGGGTTTATGCCAGGCAGGGGGACCACTGATGCCATATTCATTGTTCGACAGCTTCAGGAAAAATATATTGGCAAGAAAAGGGAATTGTATTTTGTTTTTGTTGATTTGGAAAAGGCCTTTGACAGAGTCCCTAGAGAGGTGGTGAAGTGGGCAATGAGAAAGCTAGGGTTGGAAGAGTGGCTGGTTAGGGTGGTTATGGCCATGTATGTGGGTGCTCACACTCAGGTAAGGGTGAATGGAGCTTTGAGTGATGAGTTTCCCGTGAATGTTGGTGTGCATCAGGGGTCAGTTTTGAGTCCCTTGTTGTTTATCATGGTGCTTGAAGCCCTCTCATGTGACTTCAGAGATGGACTCCCATGGGAGATGTTGTATGCTGATAATTTGGTGTTGATTGCTGAGAATGAAGGGGAGGCTGAGGAAAGATTTAAGAAGTGGAGAGATGGTATGGGGCACAAGGGCTTAAGGGTAAATGCAGATAAAACAAGTGATGATATCTAGGGTTGGTGGCGGTACAATCAGAGGAGAGGGAGAGTGGCCATGTGCAGTTTGCCACATGGGTGTGGGAAGTAATTCCATCTTGTGCAGTGTTTGTGATAAGTGGGTGCACAAGAGATGTAGTGGTATTAGAGGTAGACTGCGAGATAATGCTGATTTCATGTGTGCGGTGTGTCGGGGAGAGCAGGTGGAGTTTGTTAGGCGTGAGAGGGTTGAACTTGCAGGTGAGTCTCTTGAGTGTGTGGAGGAGTTTTGTTATTTGGGAGACATGTTATGTGCCGGAGGTGGGGCTAGAGTTAGCTCGGTTGCTAGGGTGAGAAGTGGTTGGAAGAAGTTCAGGGAGCTGTTGCCTCTCCTGACATTGAGAGGACTCTCCTTACGTGCTAAGGGGTCTTTGTATGCAGCATGTGTTAGGAGTGTGATGCTGTATGGTAGTGAGACCTGGGCAGTAAAGGAAGAAGATATTGTAGAAGATATTCGCAGGTTTAAATGTACAGAAATGACAATGATTAGGTGGATGTGCAGTGGGTCCCTGCGTGCAAGGCCTGGGGGGGGCTGGGTTTACGATAGAAGAGTTGAGAGGTAGGATGGGACTGGAGTGTATTGGTGTTGTGATGAGGAAAGGTAGGCTGAGGTGGTTTGGACATGTGGAGAGGATGGGGGAGGATAATTGGGTACAGAGGGTGAGAAGTGTTAATATTGGGGGAGGGGTAGACCGAGAAAGACATGGGATGAGGTCATTAAATGTGACTTAAGGGTTAAGGGACTGAATAGGGAGGCTGCCAGAGATCGAGCAGTGTGGAGAGCCGCCATTAGGTGACCAAGGCCGACACATGCAAGCATGTTGGAGCCTTCAAAAACGAAACGAAACGAAACGAAACGATTAGCTTGCACATTCCTATTTGATTTACAACAAGGATTCTGAGAAGCATTCAGCTACCACATACTTTTCTGTACTAATCCAACTTATCTTGGATAGTTTCAACAAGCAACAACCCCTAACAAGAACCACATGAGCAGCAACAGGTATTAACAAAGCATTTTACAGATTACCAAGATAAATCCTGATTATCATCATCATCATCATCCAGACTTCCTCTCCCACTCTAGGGCAGGGTGAGGAATAGCAACATCCTGATAGCCCAAATTTGCCCAATCAAAAACCTATACACAAATATGTAAAACAATGAAAAAAAAAAAGTTAGCCAATTTTCTGTTAGGTAGATGAGCCTAAATATGCCATCAAAACCAAAGACCCAGATTCAGAATGCTCCCCATCGGTATTCCACAGGGCTCATTCCTTTATCACCCACAAATCAAACTTTTCCTTCATGACCTACAATCCCTTCCTGGCTCTATGAGTTTCTGCCAAATTCTGAATTGGCAATAACTTCATCATCATCTAATCCTGTGTTGACCCATGAGGAGCATAGGAGCTTGGGGTTGGTCCTGACATTTAAAATGAGAGTGACCAGCCTCGCTCATCCCTAAGTGGCATTACGTAAGCAATAATCCCCAACCATCCCTTGGATATAAACCAGTACCAGCTCAATCCAACTGGAGCCCCTTAATTACTCATTAAACCACCAGGAGCCATAATTTGGTTATTTGGTTACCACCCAGCACAGTAAATGGTTTCCCAGTGTGCAGACAACCATTTTGCTTGTCACTCAATGTAGTCACCCACAGGCAGAAGGAAGAGGAAAGAATGAAAGAAAAAAAGACAGAAGAGGGAGTGTAGAGTCACCCAAAGGTATAAGGAAGAGGAAATAATGAATACATTGAGTGAGTGGATTGCGAGTGCCCCCACCTACTACAGTACCCTCGTGTCCAGTACAGTATTTTTGTCAGACAGCACTACCTTACTGGACTAAATCCGTACTGGACAAACAAAAGACATTATGGGAAATATGAATAATGTCAGAAAAGCCTTGAAAAGTCCCTCCAAATTTCAACTTAACCCGCCCCGTCCCGTCAATGTACGATGCACATCACACTCTAACCCGTCTCTCGCTCCTGATGACGTGCATCGTACGTCATGCAATTGCAAGGCCCGTTGTTTCCACATTTTTAAAGTTTCGCGGGAGATTTTTGGTAGGCATATATGGGATACCTTCCTCTATCCCCAGCCAGGTGGCAACACTGCCTGACCCCGTGTAACCCCCCCCTTGGGGGGTGTGCCATTTTCTCGCAACTCATCTGTTAGCAGTGACCTGGCACACAGCACCACAGTCTCTCCGATGACGAAATTCAAGGTGAAAGCGATTCCCGATGTGGAGGACAAAGATTACGTGGCATCAGAGTTAGTAATGAACAAACGTAATGAGGAGGTAACGTCGCCAAGGTAGGTGCAGTATGTTGATGTGTTTGGTGAGTGAACAACGCTTATATCGCCTATATTATTGTATGAAAACCAAAATACTCTTGTACTACATATAAATTCATACCAAATAAATAAATAATTACCAAGTCTGAGTGGATTTGGTTAAATTTCCCTTGCACAGAGAGCGTCTTTTATGAAGCGCACATCATAGAAAGCTGTAGCTAGGTGAGGGGTCTCTCACCTGTTTAGTGCATTTCTTACTACAGGTGAACGCTTTCTCACTGAATTTTCGATATTTCTCACCAAAAGCGAAGGTTTGAGCCAAAAAAAGACAAATCGAAAATTTGCCAGGATCTGGGGGTGGGTTAGGTAAAAAGTTGCCAGGCGGGGCGGGCTAACTACATTTTGACATAACTAAGATTTTACCAACCTTTAAGGTGAGTGGTGATGGGCTTGGTGGGGAAACGGGAGGGGTTTCCGAGGCTGTAGGAGGTCCTACTGACCCCCTGGAGGAGGGCCTTCAGGATCCTGAGGAGGCCTCTCTGCCTCAACCTCCCTCATAGTCACACACTGACATATTGTCGCCTTCGTTATCAGGGGAAAGTGCAATACTGCAATTTGACTGGCACATGTCACGAGTCAAGAGGAAGGCATACTGGACTGGCGTGGCAGGGCTAGGGAAACGTTCCTCGGTGTTGGCCATCTTCCCCAATGCAGCACATCAGTACTAGGGAAGAACTCCTCCGATTTGGCCCACTTTGTGTGGCCGATCCATACTAGCCCAACAAATCCGCACAACAGTAATAAATTATTGTATATTTTTGCCAACCATACTGGATGAAAACAGAACTGGACAAATGCGTACTGGACACGAGGGTACTGTACTATGTAACAGTTCACAACTTGGTGTAAACAAGCTCCTACACTACTTGCACTCACTGGAGCAAGGGCATACACAAAATGGAACAAAAGCACTAGAAAGAACAAACCTTTACCAAGACAGCACTATCTCCCCTTTTGTCTATGACCTTTGACTTTTTTTTTTTTTTTGCTCAAACACTTGTAACTTATTCCTATGATGGTGCTCATCATTACACCTGATTTGTTGTACGTTCCTTCTGTAATTTTCCATACTGTTCCTAATAGAAAGACAGACAGACAGACAGACAAAGCAAACCCTAAACATAACCTCTTTGGAAGAGGTACTAACTACCTTACTAAGGTCTATCATCACTCTCCTCACTTTAGACAGATGAGGTTTTTGCAGAGATGACTAAGTGTAGTGGAGAGAGCGGAATGAAGTGCTTGTTGGAGATAAGTAAGAAGGCATGTGTGCGTGAAACTGTGCCAGCACAGTGGAAAAAGGCTGTGATTGTACCCAGGTACAAAAATAAAGGTGAGTGAAGTGAGTGCAACAATTATTGTGGCATAAGTTTACTGAGTGTGGTAGGAAAGATATATGGAAGAATTATTATAGAAAGTAAGAGAGATATCAGAAGTCCCAGAAAGTGAAGAACAAGATGGCTTTAGGAGTGCCAGAGGATGTGTGTGGATCAAATATTTGCAGTGAGGCAGACAGTGGAGAAGGCATGTGAGAAAAACTATAAGGTGTTCATGGCATTCATGGATCTGGAAAAAGCATAGAACAAAGTAGACAGAGAAGGATTGTGACGACTCTCGGAGCTGCCTGGAACCACTGTCTGACTCACTCCTTCTTCATTTCTGTAACATTCACGGCCTTTCCTCTAACTTTTGCTCTGTTGAGCACCACCTCTTCTCCTCTAAACCTCACCTTCTCTTTCTTTCTGAGACTCAGCTGTCTGAGACAACTGACAGCAAGCCCTTTTCTGTATCCTCCTACTTTCTCTATTCTCATTTCAAAGCCAAAGGTCGCTGTTGTGTATATGTTCGCAACGATCTATCTTGCTCTCGTGTTCCTGAACTTGATTCTTCTGAATTCTCTACTCCCTGGCTTCGGCTCTCCTGTCATTCTCTGACTAAATATATCTGTGCTGTTTACTTATCTCCTAATTCTACCGACTATCAAAAATTCTTTGACTATCTTACTTCTACGATGGAACACATTCTATCCATTTCTCCTTTCTCTGAAATCTCCATTCTAGATTTCAATGTTCACCACCACCTTTGGCTCTCCTCTCCTTTCACTGATCCATCTGGTGAACAAGCCTACATCTTTTCTATCCTTAATGACCTAGAGCAGCTTGTACAGCACCCTACCCGTATCCCTGACCGCCTTGGAGAGAGTTCCAACATACTTGACCTTCTCCTAACAACTAATCCTGCTTGCACTGTTAATCTTTTCTCTCCGTTGGGCTCCTCCGATCATAACCTTATTACCTTAACTTGTCCTATTGCTCCAGTACAGCCTGTGGACCCTCCAAAGAAACGCCGCCTGTGGCACTTTGGAGCTGCAGATTGGGAGGCCCTCAGGCAGTACTTCTTTGATTTTCCTTGGAATGATTATTGCTTCCATGGCCGGGAGCCATCTGAGTGTACCCTGGTCATTACGGAGGTTATTCTCCCGGGCATGGAAGCATACATTCCTTTTTCATATCCTCTGACTAAAGCAAGAAAGCCTTGGTTTAATCATGCATGTTCTAATGCTGTCCGCAACAAAGAAAGGGCCTTTAAAAGGTACCGGAGCCAACCCACCCCTGAATCACATCTTTTTTATATTTCTGCTCGGAATCGTGCTAAGTCTGTTCTTCGCTCTGCTAAAAATAATTTCATCCGTGCTAAATGTTCCCAACTCTCCAACTCGAATTCTTCTTGCTCCTTTTGGCACCTTGCCAAAAACCTTTCTAACAACTTTACCTCATCATCCTTCCCTCTCCTCTTTTCTACTCTGATGGCTCTGTAGCTATTTCTTCTACTGATAAAGTAGATCTCTTTGCTCAGACTTTCTCCTGCAATTCTACCTTAGATGATTCCGGTGCTGTTCCTCCATCACTTCCCCCCTCAGACTTCCTCATGACTGGCGTTAAAATTTCTTCAGCTGATGTATTTTCTGCCATCACTGGCCTCAGTATTAACAAGGCATATGGGCCTGATGGAGTCCCTCCTGTTGTCTTCAAAAACTGTGCTTCTGTGCTTACACCCTGCCTAGGTAAACTCTTTCGCCTTTGTCTCTCAACTTGTACCTTTCCTTTTTTCTGGAAGTTTGCTCTCATTCAGCCAGTCCCAAAGAAGGGTGACCATTCCCAACCCTCTAACTATCGTCCAATTGCTTTAACATCCTGTGTCTCAAAAGTTTTCGAATCAGTTCTTAACAGAAAAATTTTAAAGCATCTTTCCTGTCACAACCTTCTTTCTGATCGTCAGTATGGGTTCCGTCAGGGACGCTCCACTGGCAACCTTCTCACCTACCTTTCAGACTCCTGGTCATCCTCCTTTCGGGACTTTGGCAAAAGCTTTGCCATTGCACTTGACATCTCAAAGGCTTTCGATCGAGTCTGGCATAAATCTTTGATTTCCAAACTGCCCTTTTACGGTTTCTATCCTTCTATCTGTGCCTTCATCTCTAGCTTCCTTTCTGGTCGTTCTATAGCTGCTGTTGTAGACGGCCATCGTTCTTCTAGACCTATCAACAGTGGTGTTCCTCAGGGCTCTGTCCTATCACCAACTCTCTTTCTTTTATTCATCAATGACCTTCTAAGCTGTACATCTAACCCTATCCACTCATATGCTGATGATTCCACCCTTCACCTTTCCATTCGATTTCCGCAACGTCCATCTCAGCAGTTACTTCAGCAAACAAGGGATGAGGCTATGGCACACCTAATGTCTGACTTGGCTCATATCTCTGATTGGGGTAAAAATAATCTTGTTATTTTTAATGCATCAAAAACTCAGTTCTTACACTTATCAACCTGACAAAATCTTCTTCTGGATTACCAACTAATGTTTAATAATGTCCAGCTCAGTCCTGCATCATCCTTGAACATGCTAGGGGTTTCATTCTCTCGGGATTTGTCCTGGAAAGAACATATTACATCTCTTGTGAAATCTGCTTCCAAGAGATTAGGTGTGCTGGGCCGACTCCGAGCTTTCTTTGCCCCTGCACAGTTGTTGACCTTGTACACGGGTTTTATTCGCCCGTGTATGGAGTACAACTCTCATGTGTGGGGAGGCTCCCCACATGCAGTTCTTCTCAATAGGGTGGAGTCAAAGGCTTTTCGTCTCATTAACTCTCCTCCTCTTACTGATTCCCTTCAACCTTTGTCTCTTCGCCGCACTGTTGCTTCTTTATCTCTCTTCTATCGCTACTTCAATGGTCACTGTTCCTCTGAACTGTCTGCTTGCATCCCTCCACCTCTACGACAGGCACGTAATACCTGTCTAGCAACAAACTCTCATCCCTTTTCTGTCCAACTCTCTAATGCAAGAGTTAACCGTTACTCCCAGTCCTTCATTTATGCAACTGGTCAACTCAGGAACTGTCTCCCTCTGCCTGTATTCCCTGCTTCCTATGATCTCCAATCTTTCAAACGCAGTGTGTCCAGGCATCTCGAAATGAATGGATCTTGAATTTGGCTGTCTTTTGTATTGTTTTTACTTTTTCTTGGAAGGAACAGTATGCGGGCCAATGGCCCTTGGTTCCTTCTTCCTTGCATTAAAAAAAAAAAAAAAATGGTAAGTTGCTAGGTGATGTCAAGAGTTTTTATGATGGTAGTGAAGCATAAGGGTAAATGGGCATCTACGTGAATCGTTCATGATCGGTGTGGGCATACGGCAAGGTTAGGTGATGTCCCCACGGTTGTTCAATTTACAGGTATATATGGATGCAGTGATGAGAGAAGTAAAACACGAGTAATGGAGAGGGGCATGGCATTTGTAATGAATGGTGATAGATGGAATATCTCAAATTTGTTGTATGCTGATGATGCAGTACTACTGTAATTGCAAATACCAGACACGAACTTGGTTGACTTGTGCAGAGTTTTGCTGATGTCTGTGAGTGTCATGCCTTGAGAGTAAATGTTGAGTAAAATGATGGTGACTGAGAGAGGTGACTCCCAGTGTGATGCTACAGTGAATGGAGAGAGACTGGAATTGGTGAGACAGTTCAAATACTTGGGTACAGTGATAGAAAAGAAAGGAAAATGTGCAAAAGAAGTGGAAGGCAGAGTGACACAAGGAAGGAAAGTAGCTGTTGCAGTGAAGGCCTTGATAAGAAACAGTCTTGAGTGTTGCAGCTGCACAAGGCTTACATAAAGGAGTGCTAGTACCAACTTTAACATATGGATGTGAGACTATGGTGTGGCATGAAAATGAAAAGTCAAGAGTGAAAGCAGTGGAGATGAGACTGCTGAGGTGTATGTGAAGTACAGAGAGTGGATAGGATAAGAAATAATGTGATTCATGAAAGATGTGGAGTAAGGAAGTCTGTGGACAACAGAATCGAAGAGAGTGTACTGAGATGGTGTGGTCATGTGGAGAGAATGGAGAACAAACAGTGGTGAAAAAGGTATATCTGAGAGAATCCGAAGGAGGGAGGAGGCAAGGTAGGCCAAGGAGAAAGTGGAAGGATACGGTGGATGAGTATGTGAGGAAGACAAGTTTGGAAGTTGGTGGCTAGGGGACTGACAAGAGATCGAGCTGGCTGGATGAATATTGTGAGGAGAAGCGTATGAATTAGGGACTTGGCACCCCTTTATAATGTGACAGCATCTGGATTGACTCTATCAGATATGTTTATGTGAAGCTAGCATACATGGTGAATGTTTTTGGCTTATCAGATAGTCAGGATTCCGAGGACTTGAATGGTGAGCAAATGGAAGCGTGGCCCATTGGACTGGGCAAATTTGGGCTGTCTGGATGTTGTTACTCCTCACCCTGCCCTATGGTGGGAAAGGAGGTCTGGATATGATGATCATGAATCTCAAACACAATCACTACCAAGTCACTCTCTTTAACTAGTCTGTCACCTTCAACTGATATTTCCCAGATTAATAACCTGTTCCAAATACACTCATGACCTTTTCTCAACACAAAAACGTCAATGGAAATAATCAGAGGATACTAAAATGGAGGCAAAACAACTCCTTTTTATTATGAAATAGAAAAGATTAATACGGCTTACATGATCTGTACAAAGTCACAACATTCACCTTATCCTACCACAGTCAATTAACAGCCAATGTCACCTTGCCAAAATTATACATATGGTCAGTGTATTAACAAGAAACATATCTGTAACTAGTACAAACCCCTACAAGCTATTACTATACTGACATGTTAGATAATGCCATTATGAATCAGAGGTAATTCTACATATTAAATGTTTTACACAGTGACTCAGGTAGCTCAATTTCACGTAAATCAAGCAGTGTATCTGAATATTCCCGATAAACATATATTATTATTTCCTCATCTTCATACATGTTATTTTTCCATCTTTGTATTTAACCCTTTCACTGTGAGGATGTACCAGTAATTTTACTATTATTCTTGCTATCACCTGGTGATTCTATCAAGCTTTGAGGAGACACCTTGGAGGGAAGAGGTTGATGTAGGCTAAATCTAACCCCACCAGTCTGAAGTCTATCTGAAGGCAAAAACTATTTCATAGTGATAGTGAGAACAAAACTTCTTTGAAAATGCCATCTCACTGAAGGGGTTAATATGCTGTCTAATTATAAAACTACAGTCTTACTTTCTCTTAACAAAATCTTGAACTTTTTGAAGCAAAGATACATACAAAGAGTGCTCATAGTCAGAGCAGAAAGTACTCAGCTTCTCAGCAAACTCATTCGTAATGCCACGCTCCTCTAGCATGTTCATCAGTAGATCATACATCATCTGTCAAAGTAAAAAGATTACTGTATTTCAAATCTGTAAAGCAAACTAAACAAGGTCGCAAAAGCAACTTTTTCCTTTGTACTCTCCATTCAAATACAATTAACAAACTCTTCCTGTAACATAACATCCAATCTTCAGTTTAATTAAATAGATATTTATGATTTGGTTATACTGTATGAAAAGTGAGGAAATGATAAAAAAAAAAAAATCTACAAGAGAAACACAACTTCAGCCTTCAGTAAAGCAGGTTCACATTCAGATGAGGCTAGGGTCTCAACAACAATGTTGTGGACCTGAAGCGGTGGTGTCTTCGCTGTGGGTCTACCCTCCAGAGGCTGTCAAGGAGAAAAGGAGAACAGCATGGGGGACAAACCACCGCAACCCCCCTCGGCCCCTCACGGGGCCCGAGAACCTGGGAGTGGCTTCGGTCGCCTGGGCAAGTACCACATCTCTCCACACATCACATACAACAACACCGTTTTTTCTACACCGAGAAATGACTCCCCGGCGGTCATTTCTCGACAACTTCTTCTTGCCAGGGACACTGACAGCAATCCAGGACCCCCCAACAAATACACATTTCTAACATGCTCAAAACCTATTACGTCAAGTCGACAGACAAAGGATTCAGTTCAGTGCAATTCTTGCAAGAACTGGACCCATTACACCTGCACAACACTTGTATCCAAAAAAGACTACACAAACACCTGGACCTGTTCATTATGTTCCTTCCCCCCACCCACTAACCCTCTCATCAACTCTACTCCTACTTCCCCAACACCTCCTCAACCTAACCCACCAATCCTTCCCACACCATCCAATCCCCTAACTCCTCCTATCTCACCCCAAACTAATTCACCCCAACCCTTACCTCCACTACAACCTTCTCCTACCCCTTCCCCTCCACCCTCACCACCACCTCCCCTCCGTGCTGCAGCACCCAACACACACCGCACACATAACATAAACATTCTCCAACTAAACATAGATGGCATAAACACACACCAAAAAAAAAAAAACAATTCATCAAACAACACAACATACACACTGCCATCTTACAAGAAACAAAACTACACACAATACAAAAAACTCCATTTCATAATTTCACCACCATTAGACAAGACCGGGCCGACGGCGGTGGCGGTGGACTCATCACCCTGGTACACAAATCCGTCAACTTTTCAGATACCAGTGCACACACAAAGTCACTTCTCCCCCCACATGACTGACACTACGACAGAAATACAATCAATTAAAATAAGCACTGGTAACAAATCACACACAACAATTGCCAACATATACATTCCCCCCCAATCATCCCCCACAGTACAACACAATTACTCTCCACAAATACACCACATCACTAACATACCCATCATCCTGGGTGGTGATTTCAACACCAAGGCATCGGCCTGGTATGTCAACAACTCTGACACAGAGGGCTGGCACTACAAACCCAGACAGATCATCTTTTCATACTCAATCATCCCAGTCATCATGCCCATATCCCACACCAAGCCCTCTTCTTCCCATCATCCCCAGACATCACCTTCTGTTCCCCAAACCTCGCCCCCACAACTTCCTGGAGAGTGGTCAGAGCCCTTGGCTCTGACCATCTCCCGATCATTACCACTACCAAAAAAAGAATCACCCTAGCTGGCCACAGACACACATGCACTAATTATAAGAAAGCCAACTGGGAGGCCTTCACAACTGAAACAGAACAACACTTTGAAACATTAAACAGTACATTCATCACAAACATCAACACCGCTGTGCACACTTTCAATACAATTATACAAAATGCAGACAAAAGACATCCCTAGAGGCAACAAAAAAAGACACAACCCCAATTTCACACCAGAAATTCAAGGCCTCATCAGACAACGGGACACACTACGACACTCCCGAACACCACATACGCATAACACCATACAACAAATACAAGAACTCAACAATCAAATGAACAATAAAATATCAGAACAGCAAACACTAAATTGGAATAATTATCTCCAAACACTTGATCACAAAACAAACACAAGCAAACTCAACAAAACACTAAACAGCATCACACTCTCCAACAGCAACAATACACAATCACACACTGCCATCACAACAGACACCATACCTTCAAACAAGCAACAAGCAAACACTCTCATCAATCACTTTTCACATGTCAGCCATCTAAACCCCCATCGTGACGACTGACATATCATCTGACGTAAGAGACAGTTCCCCACAGACCCAAACTTTGCACCTTTCACTTACAACCAGACGAAGCACATCATCAGCAACCTCAAGCACTCATCTGCCTGAGGACCAGACAACATAAGCAACATACACCTTAAACACAATGGACCACAAGGTATACAAGCACTCACCAACATATCAAACTACAGCTACTCACACAATATAATACCCAACATCTGGAAGCATGGCATTATCATCACTCCAAACCCAAGAAAGACCCCACATTACCTTCCTCACACCACCCCATCACACTCCTCTGCACCCCCTCCAAAGTCACTGAAAGACTGGTACTACAACTAGTTACACCTCACACCCCCCTAGCCCCATCACAACATGGTTTTAGGCCACCACACTCCACAAACACTCTTCTTACAGACCTCACACAGAGAGTTTTTGATGGCATGAATTCAGCTAGGCCACCACACAGAACACTCCTTGTCACACTAGACATTAGTAAAGCTTTTGATTCCATCCCCCGCCACAACCTCACAAACAAAATATTCAACACAAACATGCACAAAAACACAAAAAGATGGCTGGCAAACTACTTAGCAGGGAGATATGCACATGTAACTTTTGCTGGTCAGTCCTCGAACATCAGAAACTTCACAAATGGCATACCCTAACGATCTGTCTTGTCTCCTACACACTTCAACCTATACATGCATGACGTACCCACACCCCCTACACACAACAAATACACATAGCTTCCTGTGCAAATGACATAACACTTACATGCACACACCAAAATGCAAAAACAGCCACACACATCCTCCAACCTTACCTCAACACACTAAACGGATGGTTCACCACAAACAGACTCAAAATATCCCCAGCCAAATCTACAGTGACCCTTCTCACAAACTGGACAGCAGAATGCAGTCACATTCCACACCTCACCATAGACAACACTCCCCTACCACACACACACACACAAAATCCTTGGTGTAACATACAATACATCAATGTCATTTAAACAATACATCACAAACATCAAAAATAAATCAACACCTAGACTCAATGCCTTGAAGTCACTTGCCCAAACAACATTTGGACACAACAAAGAAACCACCACCACAGTATACAAACAATATATACATTCAGTGATGAATTATGCAAGCCCTGCTTGGGCTCCTAACCTCACTAAAGCACACTATAACACTCTTCAGACCATACAAAACAAGGCTCTAAAAATAATCACAGGCTGCACAGCTACTACACGTACAGACCACCTACACCAAGAAACCAAAGTCCTCAAAGTCAAGGATCATCTAGACATGAGAGGCACCCAAATTCTCGCTGCAGCCTCCACAAACCCACAACATCCACTACACTACATGGCAGCACATCCACACACACCAAGGAACATCAAAACAACATCCAGCACACGATATCATACACAAATACTATCATCTCTTCCCCCCTGCCCACCTCAGACCAGCTTCCAGAAGCATATTCATACTCAAATCATTTGCCGTTCCATTCAGTCACTCAAAGGCAACACACAGCTGCATGTATGGCCTCCTGATATCCAAACTTCCGAACGCTATCTCCCCCGTGAGGACAGGGTCCATCTGGGCGGGCTGAGATGTGGGTATCATCCAGCCCTCTTAAGTTATCAGAAGAGGCTGGCTGACTCCGTCGCTGATGCCTGTCCAGGATGTAACACAGCACCCCATACAATTAAGCACATCATGGAAGACTGCATTGCACACAATCACCTACACCAACAACACAACATACACTCCTTGAGAGCTCTGTGGGAAAGCCCGGTCTCGGCCATGGCCTTCCTTAGGGACTCGGGGCTGCTTAGCCAGACTGCCTAGGGAACAACTACTGCTACTACTACTACAACAATGTCGTACATTCTCGTGAAAGATTCTCCCCAAAACTCCACAAATCCTCGGTCTTCCATCCATCCATCGTCCAATCCTATGCCATCTCGTGAGAAGTGTAGAAGCCCGGGGCTAGGTAAGTTGGTCCTGACGTTTAAGATGAGAGTAACCAGCCTCACTCAATCCCTGAGTGGCATTACATGAGCAATAAACCCCAACCACCTCTTGGATATGAACCTACACAGCCTCACACAATTGGAACACCTTGATTACCTACTAAAACCAACAGGCACCATAATCTGGTTATATGGTTACCACCCAGCACAGTAAATGGTTTTCTGGTGTACAGGAAACCATTTAGCTTACTCAGTGTAGAGTCACCCTTAGGCAGAAAGAATGGGAAAGAATGAAGGAAACAAAGACAGAAGAGAGAGTGTAAAGTCACTTGCAGGAAGAAGGAAGAGGAAAGAATGAAGGAAAGAGAGACAGAAAAGGAAGCATGGAAAAGAGGAAAGGGAAGACACCCAAAGCAGCACTACATCGAGTGAGTGGATGGTTAGCACCCCCATTTACAACTGAGCTTCTGAACCCTCTCCTTAAGTGGGTATCACTTTTCCTCTCAGTACCCCTGGGGGTAGGGGGGCTTTTCAAGAATTCTCCCCCAGTATCCCTGCTTGTCGTAAGAGGCGACTAAAAGGGTTGGTGGTGGGTTAGTGCCCCACCCCGTAAAAACAACTAACTAAAAATACAAACAGGAAGCCTCGGACCAGGACTGACCAAAAGTTGATGACAAAGGAATGGACAAAGGACGAGATTAAGATTGCGACCTGGAATGTGAGGGGTATGAATGATGAGGCGAAAGAGAGAGAGATTGTACAGGTGCTTGAGAGTGCGAAAGTGGATATATGTGGAATAACTGAAACTAAATGGCGAGGTGAGAGTGTGAGAGAATGGGAATATGGATGGGGTATATGCGCGGGAGTGGGTAAGAATGAGAGGGCGAAAGAGGGAGTGTGTATTGTTGTGAGTAACAGGTGGAAGGAGAATGTAAGAGAGTATGGATCAGTTGGGTCAAGGATTGTGTGGGTAAGAGTGAAAGTTGGACTACAAATGTGGGCAATTGTGTGTGTGTATGCGCCGACGCAAGATCGTGTAAGTAGAGTGAGAGAAGAGTTTTGGACAAATGTGGAAGCCTGCTTGGAAAAGTTTGAAAGGAATGAGAGAGTGTTTCTGATTGGAGATATGAATGGAAAAGTAGGGAATGAGAAGGTGGATGGAGTGGTTGGTGAGTGGGGTGTGCCTGCAGAGATGGATGAGAATGGCAGTGCTTTAGTGGACATTTGTGCTGAGAGGGGGTTGGTGATAGCCAATACCCTCTTCAGGCACAAAATGATCCATAGGTATACATGGCGAGTGGTGAGAAGAGAGGATGGGGGAATGAATGAACGGAAGGCAATGATTGACTATGTGTGTGTGGATGAAAGGATGAGAAGATGTATAATGGATGCAAGAGTATATAGAGGTTGGGGGAGTGGACTTTCTGACCACCACTTGGTGGTGGCCAGAATCAGAATCCAAACAAGATGGAGGAAGAGAAGAAGGGAAAGACAGGAGGAAGTATTTGTTACAAGGAGGGTAGAAAAGTTACAAGAGGATGGAATAAAGGCCGAATATAGAAGGGAAGTGGAGGAACGATTGGGTAAATATAGATTGGAGCAGATGGGGGACGTGGAGGGTGTGTGCAAGGTACTGACAGAAGAAATCTGTGCAGCATGTGAGGTGGTGTGTGGGGTGAAGAGGAGACGAAAGGGGGTTCAGGGAACAGCATGGTGGACCGAAGAGGTGAGAGAGGCTGTGGCACAAAAGAAGAAAGCATATAATGAGTGGATGAGAAACAGGGGCAACGAAGAAGCTGAGAGACGGAC
>JAGKTI010005924.1:28284-42788 GCA_018397915.1 Birgus latro
GGGCATGTGGAGAGGATGGAGAGTGAAAGATTGACGAGGAGAGTGTATGTGAGTGAGGTAGAGGGGGCGAGAGGGAGGGGGAGGCCGAGGATGAGATGGAGGGATGGAATGGAGGGGTATATGAGAGAGGGGGGTGTGAGTTGGGAGCGTGGTAGTGAAATGGCAGGGGACAGAGTGACATGGAGGCGATTTGTTTGTGGCCACCCCGTTCGGGATTGAGGCGTCTGGCAATAGATAGATAGACCAATGGAATATAAATTTTGGCATTACAACAATCTATTTTCATGACTACATTCACAATGATATGCTGAATAGCACTACATAAACATAAGACCGGAAATACATCGTAGCGATCAGCTGCATCCCACCAACATTAAACAATTAATGCTACACCACAGAACAGTTTATATAAGATTGTAAACCATCTTTGCATTGTGATAAGTCAATCATATGATGATAAACTGTGTTAGCAAAAGAGGAATAATCCCTGAGCTAGACCATGATTGATCACACAGCCCTGCTAGGGTGACAGGAGAGCACTACCCCCCCCCAGCAAGGCAGCTACCTGGGCAGGCCGCGAACTCTTGACCTCACGGCCTCGAGTCAAGCACTCTACAACTAAGCCAGCCTGCTCCCCAAATGGTTTAAGATGTTACAGCAAGGCTGAAAGAGTGGCTGGACAATATATCAACAAGGTAATTCTTCCCCTCCCAACCAGTGACTCTACATTGAATCACTTGTGATGCCATAATGATGTTCAAGCCGGCTGAGCCACGTGAATCCCCAAGTATGTTCCATAAGAAATACAAAATTGTACATCAGTAGGATATAAAGAGTGGCTTTACATTAAGAAGGACCATTTAAACCATGCAACCGAAGGTGAATCCTGGTTATTCTAATATTAATGGATTAAATACAGTACTGTACAATCATTACAGTTTAGAAAAATGAACAGAATACAGTATTAAGGGTATTTACATCTACCTAAGTCTATGGCTGAGAGGTAGTAAAATGAGCTGATTTAGTAGATACTTTTGAAACTACTCCAATGAATGATTCTTTCAAGTTACTATATTCTATAAATAAGACAAAAAAGGAGGTTACATTTTCAGCTATATGTCTAACATTACCACTACAACCATTGGTGTTAAAACTATACAATAACTTGTGACAATATGACTCACCCCATCCATTATGTCTCCAGAGACACAGTAGGTCTCTTCACCCCATTCTCCTTCATACATGGTGAGTTCATTTATCCCAAAAATATCTGCAAGTGAATATGTGGATGTGGTCATGATCATAAAGTTTTGTGATATTCTTGTGCTTGAAGCATGGAAGAAATATTGACAGAATGTCATTGACACACAAAAAAACCCTGGCATATTTTACAGATCAGAAACATCTGTGAAAATGTCCTACTGAGACCCCAACACAAATGCTGCTGCTGTTGTTGAGCCACCCCAGTCAGTCTGGCTGAGCAGACCTAACAACTGCAGGCAAGTGACCACCCTGTGCAGTGAGCCAATATTCTCTAGCAGTTGACAGTGCCTCACCAAAGTGAGGCATGGAGAAAAGTGGAGATTTGGTTCCTGGGTGGAAGATGAATTTGCATTTCTCCACCCAGTTAACAGGCATTATAACTGGCTATCAGTGCTGGGCAGGTGCGCAAGGACTTGCGCAAAGCTCAACTGCCCCCCCCTTACGCTCTGGTGAATGTCGTTTGCACATTGCACACCACACAAGACCATGCACAATATTGCGCTTTTGCACATGAAAAGGCAGGTGCGCAAGCGCAAATTTAGTTGCGTTTGCACAAATGAATTTGCGCTTGCGCACCTGCCTTGTGCACTTGTCCTGTGATTGTGCACTGTGCAATCCACAGGGCACGTGGTCTTGGGAACTGCCTACATGGCTGGAGAAGGGATGGGGGAGGCTCGGATGGGTCGTGAGGGCTGGATTGTTGGGGGGAGGCGGGAGGGTAGTAGCATTTCTTAAAATGCTTCAAAATTATTATTATTAATAAAAAATAATACATTAAAAATACCTTATTTATTAGGAGTAGCATATGCAGTTCCATACAAAAATAATTAAAACATATTATTCAAATCAAATACCCACAGCCTAATAATTTATTAGGCTGTGGATGTTTGATTTAAATAATATGTTTTAATTATTATTCAAATCAAATACCCACAGCCTAAAAATTTATTAGGCTGCGGATGTTTGATTTAAATAATGTGTTTTAATTATATTTGTAAGGAATTGAATATTCTATTGTATATCTATATTAAATTATTAAATAAGACGTCTTGAGAAAATGCAGATAAAAGTAAAATTGGCAACATCACAGCCTTTGATTCCCTGTTCCTCTCCGCACCGCTCACTCTTCGCATGAACTTCTACGAGTTAACAACGCCTTGCTCTAGTCCTATCGCCTTAGTCACTTAGTGTGTGTGAAGTGAATAATTTTATCTCACATTAAATAATTTCAATTTAATTTGTCAGTAATGGATGCCCCCAGTACCAGAAGTACCGGCTGTACTGCCCAGTCTTGGCAGCCAGATGCAGAGTGTGAAATTCAAATGACCGAGAGAGTGGAAGAAAAATGAGTTATTTGAGAGGAGCATGTCGAGACAGACTGACAAAAGAAGTGAAGGATCGCTATGGTGTGGCTGTGATAGGAAGCGTTAGGAGAAACACATTAAGATGGTTTGGCCATATGGAGACGATTGAGAGTGAGAGACTAGCGAGGAAAGTGTATGTGAGTGAGAGGGAGGGGGAGGCCAAGGATGAGACGGAGGGATGGAGTGGAGAGGTATATGAGAGAGAGGGGTGTGAGCTGGGAGCAGGGCAGTGAAATGGTGGGGGACAGGGTGACATGGCGGCAATTTGTTGTTTGTGGCCAGTGGCCACCCCTTACGGGATTAAGGCATCTGGCAATAGATAGATGAATAATAATAAATAAAAGTAGGTATGCTAATATACTGAAATATCTCAATACAGTAATTCCTCCACTATCCGACGTAATAGAGCCAAAGGCATGTCCGGATAGTGGTCTTGTCCAGATATTGGCCCTGAAGCTCCAGCACTGGTCATTCATGACCCTAACCTAACCTAACCTAAATCAGAAAACCACCTACCTACCTCCCTACCGGACATGCATAGCACTTATTTAAGTCCCCTTTCACATAAATAATGCACACAAAGCATGAATTAACTGAATTTTAACCAAAAAATTATGATTTAGCGGTGAGTAAGTTAGCATAGGTGCTCACAACTTGCCAGCAAGTGTAAGTAAGTATCAGACATGGAAATCACTATGAAAATCACCCTTTCTCACACCATATGCATTAAATAATGGACACAAAGCATGAATTCATTGAATTTTAACCCCAAAATGATGATTTTGAGGTAAGTAAGGCATAGATGTTCATGAGTTGGCAGCTTAGTGTAAATAAGTATCGGACGTGGCAATCACTATGAAAATCATCATTTCTCACATCTTATGCACTAAAATATGGGATACAAAGCATCAAATAAATAAATTGTTACCAGAAAAAGAGTTAGGTATGGCAAAGGTGTTAACTGTTCACCAACTGCACCGGACGTTCTTGACAATAACCTAACCGAACCTAAATCAGAAAACCACTACCTACTTCCCTCCCGGACATGCATAGCAGTTAATTAAGACCCCATTCACATAAATAATTGGCACAAAGCATGAATTAATCGAATTTTAATCCAAAAATGATGAATTTGAGGTGAGTAAGGCAAGGGTGTTCACGAGTTGGCAGCTTAGTGTAAGTATCGGATGTGGCTATCACTATGAAAATCATCATTTCTCATATCTTATGCACTAAAATATGGGATACAAAGCATCAAATAAATAAATTGCTACCAGAAAAAGAGTTAGGTATGGCAAAGGTGTTCACTGTTCACCAACAGCACCAGTCATTCTTGATCCAAACCTAACCTAACCTAAATCAGAAAACCACCTACCTACCTCCCTCCTGGACATGCATAGCACTTAAGACCCCATTCACATAAATAATTGGCACAAAGCATGAATTAATCAAATTTTAACCCAAAAATGATGAATTTGAGGTAAGTAAGGCAGACATGATTATTACTGAGAAAATCACCTTTTCACAGCCTATGCACTCAAATATGGGACACAAAGATGCAGTAAATAAAATGTAAACAGAAAAATGATTTAGAGGTGTGTGGGGAAAAAATGTTCACCAGTTGACTAGCAAGTGAACGTATGTAAGAAACACGGTAATCACTGAGAAAATCACCTCTTTCACAGCCTGTGCACTCAAATATGGGGCACAAAGCATGAAGTAAATAAAATGTAACCAGAGAATGAGGATTTAGAAGTGATTATGGAAAATATTTAGCAGTTGACAATGTTTACTTACAGTCCATGATTGCTGTTTACCCCCATCTCTAAGGTTTTTACAGTGGTCATAATTGCTCTTGAAGCATGTCCAGTAATCCAGTGTTTAACTACACTTAAGTCTTAGCACTGTGACTTTTGATTATTTAAACAAGAACGGAAATACCGCAAACGTTCAGACAGCCATCCACTGTTCACGGGAGTTGAGACAAAACTAGTAGGAGGGAGATTGAGTGGGAAGGGAGCTAGTCAGCACGGGCGGGAAATTCAAACTGACACGTTCAGAAAAAAATCGGATTTTTTTTTGGGGGGGGGAGGGGGGCATTAGCCCACAATGTCCGAATAGTGATGTATCCAGATAGTGGACATCCGGATAGTAGAGAGATTACTGTATTTTACAGTAAATGGTTTGCGCTAGCGCTTTGCAACATTGCGCACTTGCGCAAATTACAGATATTAGAAAATAATAATAATAAGTAAAAGTAGCTAAGTACGCTAATTTAGGTAAATATCTCAATATTTTACAGTAATTCCCATGAATATATGCAAATGGTTTGTGTTTGCGCTTTGCGACACTGCACAAGCTAAATATTAGTCAGACTGCGCACTTGTGCAAGGTAGTGTTGCGCATTGCGCTTGCGTAAGGTCCTTTTTAGTTTGCATTGACCACCACTGCCGCTATAAGTCACTTTGTCATATAGTTATCACCCAGCACTAAAAATGGTTTCCTGGGTTACAGGAAATTATGCTTGTCATTCACTATAGAGCCACCTTAACCCTTTAACCGCGAGGTTGTCGGAGGCGCGCTGTGCCCATCCCAAGGGGAAAATCTGCGCTCTGACTGACTTTTTTAAAATATTTTCCAAAAATAAGTTATTAGTCCTAGAATATTATAATTACATACGCATATGGCACATACCTTCAGCTTTCTCCTGGGATGTTTTTTTAGCACTCATTGACTACCGTAGGACTTGTGGAGACTTCTGAAGTTGGGTAACTAAGTCTCCACTTTACACTTCCTGACATCCCGTAATATGAATACCACTGCCTCATATTATCACTAGAAACACTATTCAATGATTTCCAAGTAGTTTGGAATCCATACTCCAAAAAAAAAAAACACTGTGAAAGCAATGTAAAATACGAGCGAGTACGAGCCTCCCACTCGCGCTAATTCTCTCTGGTATTCTGTCATTTCTTACTCATATACACACTCACAGTTTACTATTTCTAGCATTTTATTACACTTATATATATATATATATACAGTCCTTTACCGCTTCCCACACGATGTTTAGTAGGGGCAGAGCTCACAGGGCCTTTTATAATGGGCACAAAAGCGGCAGAAATGGAGAGGCGTGACTGCAACGTCCTTACATGCTGAAGGACGCAGGGCCTTTTATAATGGGTGCAAAAGCAGCAGAAATGGAGGGGTGCGACTGCGACGTCCTTACACGTTGAAGGACGAGAGTGAACTGAATGTACTGTACATATGGCATATTTCATGGGGAAAAAAAGCAAGGGAAATTAGCGAACGAGTGCAGGCTGGATGTTGCCAAGTGATAATTAGCCAATTCCAGGTGTATGGCACTATCAATTACCTTATTTTTTATATATATATTATTTGGTATAAGAATAGGGCATAGAGCTCATTTCAATGGATGAAAACAGTGGAAAAAATCCGGGGAAGATTTGCATAGCACAGAGCAGCTGAGCATATGACACGAGAGGGTAATGGAGGGGAGGTAGGGAGGGGAGTCTTGAATGGGGGAAAATGGCTAAATTGTCAACAATGGATGGGAGTACTGATGACATTAGCAGCTCTGACTATTGTTGGACATTGGCAGTGCTGATAGATGATACAAGTCACCACCTGAAAGCCCGGGCAAATTCAAAACAACACAAAATCACAAAAGTGATGACACGCGGTATGATCCATTGCACCCGAGCGTCATGGAAGTGATGACCTGTGGTTAAGAGGTTAAGTAGGAAGAATCTATCTATCTATTGCCAGATGCATTAACCCCGTAAGGGATGGCCACAAACAAATCACCTCCATATCGCCCTGTCCCCCGCCATTTCATTGCCCTGCTCCCAGCTCACACCCCCCTCTCTCATATACCTCTCCACTCCACCCCTCTATCTCATTCTTGGCCTCCCGCTCCCTCTTGCCCCCTCCACCTCACTCAAATACACTCTCCTCGCCAGTGACTGGATGGATGGGAGAAACAGAAAGACAGGAGAACTGACACAAAAAAAGAATGATAAAGCTGAAGGAAGAAGTAGGTAGCATTACTTCAAATGACTGGATGATAGTTGCCACCACCTCGGCTACAACCCAACACGAATATGACCTACTTGAACTGCGGATATTACATCTACTGTATCTAAAAATGTACGGTTTTGTCCTTACAGATGAAGTGGTCCCTTATCCTCTCATTTATTCTCATACAATATTGTAAAACTCATTTCATATAAATAACAAAACAATCCCACACAAAGTGTGAAGCTCTCAAACACTCTCTGCAAACAGTATATATATTCTCAAAAACATAAAATACAAATGGTTTTGTCCTTACCCTCCTGCATATATTTCAGAGAGAAATAATTTGCACATGTATTTTCCCTCTATTCATGCATTAGCAGAAACTTGTATTTAACTTTGGAGTAAATTATTGAGTAAATGGTATAAAAATTTGTAAACACAGTCATGCCAACCATACCACATTGGTTTCTTTATACCAAATGACCAGGTATTTTTTTCTTCCCCACTCTGGATGTTTACCTTAGTTGTTGCTATGGCTTTCCGAAAATATTGGTAATCCAAATGAATGAATTCAAACCCTCATGGGCAACACTGAGCATTACTGTACATTTACAACTGCATGAAGAACATTACCATCCATGTTTAGGGACAATGGACCTGAACTCCACACCTCAAACAGACAACTAATCCAACATGCAACTATCCTCTACATTCTTTAACCCACCCAGTCCCCCAGACATACGATGCACATCACAAGTTTTTTTCACGCTGAGACCCACTGACGTGCATCGTACGTCAGTAAATTGCAAGGCCCGTCGTTTGCAAATTCTTCAAGAATTGTGGGTGATTTTTGGTTGGAAGAGTGGCTGGTTAGGGTGGTTATGGCCATGTACATGGGTGCTCGCACCCAGGTAAGAGTGAATGGAGTTTTGAGTGATGAGTTTTCCGTGAATGTTGGTGTGCATCAGGGGTCAGTTTTGAGTCCCTTGTTGTTTATCATGGTACTTGAAGCCCTCTCATAATGATTTCAGAGATGGACTCCCTTGGGAGATGTTGATAATTTGGTGCTGATTGCAGAGAATGAAAAGGAGGCAGAGGAAAGATTTAAGAAGTAGAGAGATGGTATGGGGCACAAGGGCTTAAGGGTAAATGCAGATAAAACAAAAGTGATGATATCTAGGGTAGTACAACCAGAGGAGAGGAAAAGTGGCCAAGTGCAGTTTGCCACAAAGGTATGGGAAGTAATTCCATCTTGCGCAGTGTTTGTGATAAATGTGTGCACAAAAGATGTAATGGTATTAGAGGTAGACTGCGAGATAATGCTGATTTTATGTGTGTGGCACATCGGGGAGAGCAGGTGGAGACTGTTAGGCGTGAAAGGACTGAACTTGCTGGTGAGTCTCTTGAGTGTGTGGAAGAGTTTTTTTATTTGAGACATGTTATGTGCCAGAGGTGGGGCTGGAGTTAGCTCGGTTACTAGGGTGGTTGGAAGAAGTTCAGGGAGCTGTTGCCTCTCCTGATATTGAGAGGACTCTCCTTATGTGCTAAGGGGTCTTTGTATGCAGCATGTGTTAGGAGTGCGATGCTGTATGGTAATGAGACCTGGGCAGTAAAGGAAGAGGATATTCGCAGGTTTAAACATGCAGAAATGACGATGATTAGGTGGATGTGCAGTGCGTTGCTGCGTTCAAGGCCTGGGGGGGGCTGGGTTTACGATGGAAGAGTTGAGAGGTAGGATGGGACTGGAGTGTATTGTGTTGTGATGAGGAGAGGTAGGATGGGACTGGAGTATATTGGTGTTGTGATGAGGAGAGGTAGGATGGGACTGGAGTGTATTGGTGTTGTGATAAGGAGAGGTAGGCTGAGGTTGTTTGGACATGTGGAGAGGATGGGAGATGATAATTGGAACAAAGGGTGAGAAGTGTTAATATTGGGGGAGGGGTTGGGAGGGGTAGACCGAGAAAGACATGGAACGAGGTCATTAAGTGTGACTTAAGCGTTAAGGGACTGAACAGGGAGGCTGCCAAAGATTGAGCAGCATGGAGAACCGCCATTAGGTGACCAAGGCCGACGCATGCAAGCATGTTGGAGCCTTCAAAAACAAAAACACATATGTGGGAGACCTTTCTCTATCCCCAGCCAGGTGGCAACACTGCCTGACCCTGTGCAACCCCCACTTCCTCGGGGGGATGCGCCATTTTCTCGCAACTCACTGGTTGGCAGTGACTTGGCCAGTAAAGACACGTAGCACCACGGTCTCTCCAACAACAAAATTCAAGGTGAAAGTGATTCTTGATGTGAAGGACAAATTTTACATGGCACCAGAGTTAGTAATGAACAGAAGTATTGAGGAGGTAGCATCGCCAAGGTAGGTGCGATATGCTGATGTTTTGGTAAGGGAACAACGCTTATATCGCCTATATTATTGTGTGAAAAGCAATATACTCTTGTACTACATATAAATTCATACCAAATAAATAAATATCTACGAGTCTGTGTGGTTTTGGTTAAGTTTCCCTCGCACAGGGAGTGTCTTTTATGGAGCGCGGCATCACAGAAACCGGTATTCAAGTGAGGGATCCCTTACCTGTTTAGGATATTTTTCACTTCAGGTAAGTGCTTTCTTGCTGAATTTTTTATGTTTCTCACCAAAAGCAAATGTTTGAGCCAAAAATGACAAGTTGAAAATTGGTCAGGTTCTGAGGGTGGGTTGGGTAAAAAAGCAGTTGAGACTGGGCGGGTTAAAGGATTTACCCCTGCCAACATCAATGGAATTATCATTATTCTTATATAGAGGGGCTAATGAAGGTTATACCTATATATTCCATTCAGTTCAGGAAGTCTCTCCTAAGCTGAATAAATTGTCTTGAGATGGTAAGGACAATACTGTACAGACTCTAAAATCAAAGTTCTAAAACCTCCATTCTCCAAAATATTTTTTTATGGGATAGGTGGGAGCTGACATCACCTGTTCCAACACAGTGCAGTGCATATTTGAAGACTGAGTTTTCTATGTACTGTATAAGATTTATATAGCTATTACATAATTTTCTCATTAGTTACTGTATCATATTATTCTATATTCCAAAATACTCCATTTTCCATAAAGCCTTTGGACTAAAGCATTTTGGATTTGACTTTGTGCAGTATATAAATTACATTGCTGACCTGAACATGTTAAAACACAATTGCTCCCCTACTTACTCACGATGAAATTTACGGGAAGCTATTGGTACAACACTGATATTTCAGTATCTACCTATGTTTATATTGTCCACCAGTAATAGCTACACACATATTTGACCTAAGGTACAGTAACAGTCATCAACATCATCATCTAATCCTGTGTTGTCCCATGAGAAGAATAGGGGCCAGAAGCTGGGCAAGTTGGTCCTGATATTTAAGATGAGAGTGACCAGCTTCACACACCCGTGTGGCATTACGTGAGCGATAAACCCCAACCACCACCTGGATATAACCTACACAGGCTCAATCTGGTTGAAGCACTTTAATTACCCACTAAAGCACCATGTGCCACCCAGCGTAGAAAATAATTTCCTGGTGTACAGGAAACCATTTGGCTCATCACTCAGTGTAGAATCACCTGTAGACAGGAGGAGGGGGAGGAAAGAATGAAGGAAAAAAAGGACAGAAGAGGAAGGAAGGAAGGAAAGAAGGAAGGAAGAGAGGAAAGGGCAGTCACCCAAGAGCAGAAATATAGAGAGTGAGTGGATGGTGGACACCCCCACCTAGTGAATTTCAAATTCAGTGCATTTTGAGTAAAAAACTAATTCTTGGCCACAATTAAGTCAAGCAGGGGAGCAGCTTTTCTGGATTCAAATGTTTATTTCTTTCCACGGCCTACATCATTTAATGTATCTAACTTCTTATGATACCAAGTCAAACTCCAAACTCCACCCACCCTCAGGATTCTGGCTGCCGTCAGTTGCTTCCGGAGTCATGTAGGAGCAGGTGAAGGATATGATCTTAGACCCCACCTGTATGTCAATCTCAAAACCGGGCCGACTCTTTAATGAAGCCTCAGTCTGGTCCTGGTTCAATTCTGCCTCATCGCTGTCAACCGTGTGATTAACGTTCATTGTCACCGTGATTCTGTAGGACAAGGATTTTCTCTTATATAGACTTGGAATCAGAAGTATCAATGAAGACCTGTGGTCATAAGCATCAAAAAAGACTTGGAATCATAAGTACTAAAAATGATTTTGAAGTCCGGTACAGGGGTGGATCAGCCAGAAAGAATGTTGGGAAAGATTGCTACTATAAGTTGTTTTGGCAGGGGGGAACTGACGGATATAGGGGTGTGGGTGTGTTGGTTGCAGAGAAATGGGTGGAATATGTCATGAATGTTATGAGAGTAAGTGATAGGATATTAGTAGTGAAAAATTTTGATCGGGCAGAAACTGATTTCAGTTATATCGGCATGTGCTGCACAGGTAGGACTGGATGACGCAGAGAAGGATAGATTTTGGGATGATTTAATACGTGTGGTGAGTGGTATGGGTGATGATGAGGTTGTGGTTCTGGGAGGGGATTTAAATGGTCATGTGGGTGAAGCAGCTCAAGGTTATGAAGGAGTCCATGGAGGATGTGCATATGGCGTGAGGAATGCGGAGGGGGGAAAGAATACTCGAGTTTGGGGAGGCTATGGACATGATTGTGTGCAACACACATTTTAGGAAAAGAATCAGCCGGTTGATTACGTACGAGTTCGGGGGAAATAGTAGTCAGATAGATTATTTTCTGGTCAGGAGGATTGATAGGAGATTAGTGAGGGATGATGAAGTTATAGGAAGCGAGGAGTGTGTGCAGCAGCACAAACTGTTGATTTATGACATGGTGCTTAAGGAACGAGTGATGAGAAGGAGGACATATGTACCTAGGAGGAAAATATGGAAGCTGGGAAACCAATCAGTAAGGGATGCCTTTTATAGTGAGATGAGGAGAGTGGTGGCTGAACAGGAAGCTGTAGATAGAGGCGTTAATGAAAAGTATAGAGCCCTTAAGAACAACCTCTTGAGAGTTAAAGATGCAATATGTGGTTGGACAAGAGGCCCACCAAGACATAAAGTAACTTGGTGGTGGGATGAGGGTGTAGAAGCTGCAGTTAAGGAGAAAAGAAGGCTTTTCCGGGAATGGAAGAAAGGTGTTACCAGGGAGGAGTACTTGGCTGCCAAGCGCAGGGCTAGAAGAGAGATATACAGGGCGAAGTCTGAGTCACAGAGATTTTTACTTGATAATCTAAATCATGGAGAAAGGAAAAATATGATTTTTAGGGTGGCAAATCAGGTGAAGAGGGATAATCGGGACATTGTAGGTGAGCAGTGTGTGAAGAATGATGATGGAAGGGTAGTGGTGAACAGTGAGAATATTAAAGATGCATGGAGAGAGCATTATACCCGATTGTTGAATGAGGAGTTTGATTGAGATAGAGAAGGTTTGGAGCCAGCTGATCCAGTGTTTGGGCCTTGGCCTTTGATTGACGCTGCTACTGTGAGTTAGGCAATAGGCAGGATGAGAGTGGGGAAGGCGGCAGGTGTGTCTGGGTTGACTGTCGAAATGTTGAAGGCCTCAGGAGATACTGGGGTGAGGTTAGTCACTGACCTGATAAATATGATTATATATGAGTATGTTGTCCCAGATGATAGGCTGAAGAGTGTAATTGTAAATGTGTACAAAGGAAAGGGTGATGCCCTGGAAAGGGGAAATTACAGAGGTATAAAGCTCTTAGATCAGATAATGAAAGTAATGGAGAGAGTTCTAGAAGGTATGATTAGAGAAAGAGTGAATATCGATGAGATGTAGTTTGGGTTTATGCCAGGCAGGGGGACCACTGATGCCATATTCATTGTTCGACTGCTTCAGGAAAAATATATTGGAGAGAAAAGGGAATTGTATTTTGTTTTTGTTGATTTGGAAAAGGCCTTTGACAGTCCCTAGAGAGGTGGTGAAGTGGGCAATGAGAAAGCTAGGGTTGGAAGAATGGCTGGTTAGGGTGGTTATGGCCATGTACATGGGTGCTCGCACCCAGGTAAGAGTGAATGGAGCTTTGAGTGATGAGTTTTCCGTGAATGTTGGTGTGCATCAGGGGTCAGTTTTGAGTCCCTTGTTGTTTATCATGGTGCTTGAAGCCCTCTCACGTGACTTCAGAGATGCACTCCCATGGGAGATGTTGTATGCTGATGATTTGGTGTTGACTGCAGAGAATAAAAAGGAGGCGGAGGAAAAGTGGAGAGATGGTATGGGGTACAAGGGCTTAAGGGTAAATGCAGATAAAACAAAAGTGATGATATCTAGAGTTGGTGGCGGTACAATCAGAGGAGAGGGAGAGTGGCCATGTGCAGTTTGCCACAAGGGTGTGGGAAGTAATTCCATCTTGTGTAGTGTTTGTGATAAGTGGGTGCACAAGAGATGCAGTGGGATTAGAGGTAGACTGCGAGATGATGCTGATTTCATGTGTGCGGCGTGTCGGGGAGAGCAGGTGGAGATTGTTAGGCGTGAGAGGGTTGAACTTGCAGGTGAGTCTTTTGAGTGTGTGGAGAGTTTCATTATTAGGGAGACATGTTATGTGCCAGAGGTGGGGCTGGAGTTAGCTCGGTTGCTAGGGCGAGAAGTGGTTGGAAGAAGTTCAGGGAGCTGTTGCCTCTCCGACATTAAGAGGACTCTCCTTACGTGCTAAGGGGTCTTTGTATGCAGCATGTGTTAGGAGTGTGATGCTGTATGGTAGTGAGACCTGGGCAGTAAAGGAAGAAGATATTCGCAGGTTTAAACGTACAGAAATGACAATGATTAGGTGGATGTGCAGTGCGTCCCTGCATGCAAGGCCTGGGGGGGCTGGGTTTACGATGGAAGAGTTGAGAGGTAGGATGGGACTGGCGTGTATTGGTGTTGTGATGAGGAGAGGTAGGCTGAGGTGGTTTGGACATGTGGAGAGGATGGGGGATGATAATTGGGTACAGAGGGTGAGAGGTGTTAATATTGGGGGAGAAGTTGGGAGGGGTAGACCGAGAAAGACATGGGATGAGGTCATTAAGTGTGACTTAAGGGTTAAGGGACTGAACAGGGAGGCTGCCAGGGATCAAGCAGCGTGGAGAGCCACCATTAGGAGACCAAGGCCGACGCATGCAAGCATGTTGGAGCCTTCAGAAACGAAAACGAAAATGAATCATAGCATCATTTTTTTTTTTTTACCCCTTCACTATGATGGGGAGGATATGGAGAATGTGAGTGCATTTAAGTACTTGGGTAGTGTGATGAGTAAGGATGGAAGTCTGGAAGATGAAGTGCTTGAAAGGGTGCAGCAAGGAAGGAAGGTTGCTAGTTCCTTGAAAGCAGTGATAAGATACAGGGAAGTGAGCATGGAAGTGAAAAAGTTGTTAAATGACGTCATTGTGATACCAACTCTAACATAAGGAAGTGAAGCTTGGACCCTGTTGGAGGGACAGAAGTCAAGAGTGAGAGCAGTGGAAATGAATTATTTGAGAGGAGCATGTGGAGTCACATGGAGAGACAGACTAACATATGAGGAAGTGAAGGAGCATTGTGGTGTGGATGTGGACGTGATAGGAAGTGTTAGGAGAAACACGTTAAGGTGGTTTGGGCATGTGGAGAGGATGGAGAGTCAGAGACTGACGAGTAGAGTGTATGTGAGTGAGGCAGAGGGGCGAGAGGGAGGGGGAGGGGGAGGCCGAGGATGAGATGGAGGGATGTAGTGGAGAGGTATGTGAGAGAGGGGGTGTGAGCCGGGAGCAGGGCAGTGAAATGGCAGGGGACAAAGCGACATGGAGGCGATTTGTTTGTGGCCACCCCATGCAGGAT
>JAGKTI010005925.1:0-10067 GCA_018397915.1 Birgus latro
TGTACCACCGTCACCTTTAACCAATGCACCACCGTCACCCTTAACCAGTGTACCACCGTCACCTTTAACCAGTGCACTACCTTCTTCATTAATGTAAACAAGGGAGCTCTGAAGTGGGCTACTCGTGTGTGTGTGTCCATATGCTCAGAATGCCTTGCGTAGCTCTGAGGTGTGCTTTCACGAGAATTAAAGTAAAATAAAGAAGTAGCACCCAGAGCATGCAGTACCCACGCCTTGATGTAAGGATTTAACATTTCACTTAGCCCTTTGACCTTGATCTTTGACCTCTTGTTCTCAGTATCGAATTTCTTCATTGTTGCCTAATCTTCGCTTCTCCCAGGTGTGGTCCAGGTGGGATCAAAAGTGATCTATAGGGTTGAATCTCTCACCGTTCCCTGTGATCTAGACCTTTCACTGAGAGCTCCTTCAATCGAATCGTTTCAGTCTTCATTTGCCCCTCAGCCCACCCACCAAGTTTGGTTGAAATGGAATCAGAGCTGTTTGAGTTGACATTGTCATGTGACCCTTTGACCTTCGACCTATTGTTCTCAAAAGCAGTAGGTCATCCCCTGGAAAGACCTTCAACTCGTCCACTAAATTTGGTCCAAATCGCGAGAGAGAGAGAGACCGAGCAAAACCGTACTGCTTTCGTGCTGTCACTCACCTGGGTGTAACTTTTTTTTTTTTATAACAGAACAGAGGAAGGAAAAATAAATGAATAAAAAAAATAATCCATACACCAGATTAATGGTGTCCTCCATTCATAAAATATATGTAACAGTTGGACTTGAACAGCTGTAGGTGTTCTCGACTTCTGGCCAAAAAACCTTCGATGACTCCACAGCTAGTGTGAAGTTAAAATGAAGAAAGTTCAGAGGTTTTTGACTTTCACCTCACTAAGGTTTTGAGCTGGGCTTCCAGCTTGTAAATAAGCCTCGTTTCGTGTTTCCGTGCTTCTAACAGATTTTTACGATAATTTTTTTTTTTTTTATTTACGTTATTTTCAAGCAACAGAGCCCTACGCATTGATTTTACCATTGTAGTGATACCGCTCCGAACCGCAAGTGAAAGTCATTTGCACACTCGAGGTGGGTGGTATCGCTACAGTGGCAAAATCAGTTCGTACTCCCCTCTTGTACTGTATTGTAGCGGCCGGCTGACACTCGCCTGTTTGTTTGTATCCTTCAAGGGCAAACTCACTCTTCCTCACTAAGTCAAAAAATCCTCAAGAGGGTTAGGGCATAATTATTATTTTGTTTGGGTTACCATACTAATTATTAAGTGATAGGTATCCTTGATCATTATTTTATAAGCTGCCTATGATGGAGAAAGGTCATATTACTCCAGAATTCAAGCAGTGTGAACCTTCGACACTTAGTCCATAATTAGTGAACGTTAGTACCTTCAGTCCGACGACACCTTTTTGCTTTTTATTCTTGCTACCTTCGGATGATTTTGCTCCAGTTATAAAAGATACAAGTCGAGAGTGAGAGGAGTGGCAATAATTTGTGTGAGAGGAGCATGTGGAGTTACACAGTAAGACAGACACCTATACAAATGAGAAAATGATGGATCTTTGTGGTATTGATGCGGAGTGCTGGCGAGCATTAGAAGTAACTTAGCATGATTTGGTCCTGTAGAAAGAATAGAGAATGAGAGATTGATTAGGAAAGTGTATGTGAAAGGTGGAGAGGGGAGGGCAAGGGGGAGACCGAGGATGAGCTGGATGGATAGGGTAGGGAGGTATTTGAGCCAGGGAGTGTGAGTTAGAGGAAGGAAAGCCTACTGACAGAGGACAAGAATGTCATGGAGGTGATTCGTTTGTTGCCTCTCCTTCCCGGATTAGGTCGTCTGGCTATATATCGCTGAATCAGTCGATAGATAGGAAAAAAACACTCCTGCTGAAAAGGTTAATGTACGTTTAACTAACCCTTCACCTCAAAAAATCTCTGGAGCTGATTTTGTAGTTGTCTCTTAGTAGCTAAGATTAAAAGATGTCTTTGTAATGAAAGGGTTAATGTCTCAGTAATGTGTGTGTGTGTGTGTGTGTGTGTGTGTTTCTCAGGAGGAAATTAAATCCCAGGAAGATCACAGACTGGTGCTGAAAATCAGTATACAGCGGCATTGTTCAGGGTACTTTACTACGAAAATTGGCCAGTTGTCAGATCCTTCATGTTGTAATTTATCATTATAAGGCTTTTTGGTGTATTATTCACATGCCTGTTTCTTACCAAACTGTCACTAGTGCTATGATCTTAAGCCACTTTTGTTCTTTTCAGTCCGAGGACGTACATTTCATACTGATTTTGCTTTCGGCATTCTAGTTATGTTGGGATAACTCTCGTCGTACTGAAGGAACTCATCAAGGCTTTACCTAACCCATTCTATTTGAAAGGTGTGTCTTAAGCAAAATAAAATTGTCAGGAGATGGCCAGAATGAATTACAGACGACATCGGTGTGAACGGTCTAACTTTCTTGAGTAGTTTCACTTGCGTCAACTGGTGTCCATCATACCACCTGCTGTTACCCTCGTTTGTAAGAGGTTCGATATACACACCAGCTATACTCTTCACTTTCATCCATCTAACTTATTTTGGCCCAGATTTTCGTCCCTTTGCATCTTATTTCTCCGCAACTAAGGGGCAAAAAAGACAATGTAACGGTTCTACACAATTTCCAAATCACTTCTTCGTGATCAGCATCGTATTCACGTGTTAATCTGTGTTTACAATTCAATGTTGAGGATGGAGATTGAGCTGCAATAAGAGATTAATACTAGAATATAGTTTCTGTGAAGAAGAAGTGCTGTGGAAAGAATGTAGAACTTCACTTTTGTTGAATTCTGAAACTGAGCTACAGGAAATAGGTTGAGAATGAACGAAAATCGCCGCCAAGTCAGAGTGAATGAACTATAGCTATCAGGATTGCCTTTAGTTTCTGTAATAAGGAACTGGTGTTTCGGCCGAGTACATTATACGAGTAATGTCTTGAGTGAGTGACATCTTTTACGGGTATTTTCTTCCTACATTCAGCCGATTATATTTCAACATAAGATGCCTCTTATGGAAGGGGTAAATGAAGGCTGTATATATCTAACCCTACCAGTTCGAAACCGTTTTCCCCAAGATGAGTGAAATCTTTGACGGGAATAAGTGTAAAGTAAAAAAAGATGTCATCAGATTCAAGATTTTACATGTTAGTGTGGCTCCAGGCTTATGTAGGACGTGAACCCGGTGGCCTGCCGGCTGTTGTCCTTTTTCTGCAGGCCACCATCCTCCTCTCAGGAATTACGGGGAAGCTGAGAAGCATTCGTGCCGCCCGGTAGTAACAGTGCTGCTTCGTGAAGGTATCCCTCTACAGCACCTATTTTTTTTTTCCCCCCTCAGTACCGATATAGTTGTAAATCATGGCTGTGCGGCTGTCGGTACGTTTTTCTATTACAGTGTTCTGATATTCTAGCCAGAGTTAGAACAAGCCAGGTTCATAGCCTGCAAGAGCCTTCATACTAGGTATTAAGGAAACTACGTTATTCTCTCTCTCTCTCTCTCTCTCTCTCTCTCTCTCTCTCTCTCATTACTACCATGTTTCTGTAGGTGGAGTTCGTCAGTGGAAAATGGTTGACGTATTATGCCAGCCTCTTTTTCTTCACTTCACCCCGAATTCGTATTTTTCAGTTTACTCAGGCAATCACCAGACGGTTTTATTTATCATGAGGGAAATCTTTTGCTGTGAAAGGGTTATTGAGGGCTGTACAGTACATAACCTACCCAGTCCGAAAAGAAGTAATCTTCAGCTGAATAAAATCGTCTGGAGATAGCAAGAACAGATTAAATAGTACGTCATTGGGCTAAGTGGAGAAACGTCAGACATTATGCGTTGTATAGGCTGTAATTAAGAGGCGCTGACGGTGATCTGACATTTGTGTTAGTATCAGTTTAATTGACACCTTTGTTTGTGTTCAGTGTTGTTGCTGTACCGTAAGTTTTGAGGTCCAGTAGCCATAGCAGTAGCCTGTTGATAAGTTTTGGACATAACTCTTCTGGTACAAAAACTACACTCGGCGAGAAGCTAAAATATAGATAGCGATTCACTTCAGCATTGAGTTCCGATGTCGTACTTTATGCTGTATTCTTGCTACCCTTAGATGCCTATATATAGCTTGGAAGAAACTTTTTGAATTGGAAAGTTTAGATAGAGCCTTTATTAACCTCTTCAGTATAGTACAGCACTCCTAAATTGAATGAAATCGTGTGTAAGTTGCAGGAACAGAATAAAGAATTCGTCATAAGACTGAATTATTTAACCACTGTTGGCCCAAAGAAAACCTGCTCAGGTAATAGGGTATTATCCCAAGGGCGTATCTAGTATTGTAGAATGGGTGGAGCGGGTGGGGGGGGGGGGATTCGAGAACGTTGAGAAGGAAAGAGAGGATGGATGGCTGTGAAGTGAGTTATGATTCAGCAGGGATGTTCTTGATAAAATGTGGTGTGGGAACGTATGTTCGTAAATATTTTTTATTAGTTTGTATGTTGCGTTTATTGAGAAGGAGCGAGTGGAGGTTTCCAAGAAAAAGAAAACGTTTAGTGCCTTTGTGGTCATCTGTTTATTTGGAAGATTTCTACCCACTTATGGAAAAGTTCACCGAGAAGATAAGATAGTTTCAGGTTAACTTAGCTCATCGGCCTAAGGGCCTCTCCACGCTGGGGCCAGAATCGGACATATACTGACGCAATGTGTCCGATCGTGTTGGTCGGAATAAAAAAATTAAAGAACACCCCATTTCATTGGGCCTCGTTTTGGACGAACCATTCCTCACTGGCACCTACTGAACATCATGTCTGGGAGTGAGAAGAGGTTTGTCAAAACGTAGCCCAGTGAAACGTGTTGTACCTTGAAGTTCCATCTCGAGCTGCTATCCGACAGGCAGCGTCGGAATATTTCCATTTCTTGTGACGGTATGAACACATTCTTAGATGAAGTCAGGCCAAAGATATGTTTCAGTATGCAGTATTTCCACTTGTGAGTATAATTCTTTCAGTAAAGTAATTCACGGCACTCTGAAATGAAGACAAAGAATGTGTATTGTATATCTTCCAAATTCAGATGGCTGGTGTATGTGGTACTTCTTGAAATAATCTGTAAGGTAATCCACAAGAAAACTGTGCATTATGTTGACTGTTATTATATTTTACGTTTTATTTATAGGTTTGTCTATTTTCACTATACGGGGAAAGTTATTAGAACGACGGTGGTGTTAAACCCTTCACAACGATGACGTGTTTTTAGTTGATCTATGCTACTACCAGAAGATTTTATTCAACAAAAAAAGTCACCGTAGTGAGGGTGTTAGCTCCTTCAGTCCAGTGGCCCATTCTGTTGGTTTATTCATGCTGCCTCAAGATTATTATTCATTCTTTCGGAGATTTTTTTTTTTTTTATCAAAGGGTCAGTCAGATTTCAAAAAGTTTCCGAAACTGAATCAAATCGCCTGTAGGTAGCAAGAATAAATGATAAATAAACATCATGGCATTGAAAGTTTTAATGGGTATATGTGTGTTAACTTCATTCCAGCAGCACCCAAAGGAACAGCGGCCTCCCCGCCGTGTAGTAGGCCTAAGTGGTGGATAACTCGTATGCCTGGTAAGGTGACGTCCACTATGCGTGTTACCTTTGGCATACACACTGTACCAAGCTTGTCACTCCCTTTGCCGAGTACATGTATAGTTTTGGGTCGCATCCACACCAAACGCGTGCTGGCGCGGATGGTTCTGGGTGGGAGTTCTGCAACACTGTAACCCATAGAAGTTTTGGCCTGCACTCGCCCACATTCGATGGGATTACAATGATGCAAAACTCTTGCCCCCATCAGCAGGCCTATGTTGTTGGGCGCGGCCTAAAACCGTTGAAATAGGTGACGTATTCTCTTCTGTTAATGGACGATTTTATTCAACTTACGATTACAGTTTTGTAGAGAAGAGGTCTGTATAAGTTATACCTAACCCGCAGCATGAAAAGTCTTTCCATACATCTGTCGATAGCCAGATGCCTAAACCCCAGAGGGAGTGGCCGCGATCAGAGCATATCCACATCGCTCTGTACGCCATCAGCTTGCCCTTCATCCACCTTATGTTATTTTCATTCACCTACCTCTCCACTCCGTCCCTTTAACTTATCTTTGGTAACCCCCTCTCCTTCCACCTAACTCATATAAACTCTCTTCCGTAATCATATCACTCTCTATTCGCTCCTCATGGCCAGTACATCTCAGGAAGCTCCTCCTAACACTCAGTCCATATACATCACTGTCACAGTGTTCCCAGAGTTAATCATTGTTTGTCTGCATCTCCACGTCTCTCCACAAGCTCTATTTCCACACCTCCTGCCAAGTAAGTCCAAGCTTGACTTCCGTAAGTTAGTATGGGGATCACAAAAACTGTTTTGCAACAGTTTCTTTGTCTTCATAGTCATCCTCCTCTTTCTTTTCACCACTCAGTGGATCGGCAACAAGTCTTCCCTTTCTTGCTCTTTATCATCATAACTCCCATCCTTGTTTATCACACTGCAAAGATATTTGCAGATACTCACGTCTTTCATTTACTGATCATTCAGTCTCACTCCATGACTTCATTCCTCTCATAAAATCATAACTTAACTCTGTGCTACAGTCACTCCCGATCCCATTTCGTGGACACACTTCCAAACTACTTTGCAGCTACCACACATCTTCTCATCTTCACAGTATCATCAGCACAGAACAGAGTACTGTTCACAGTATTGTTCACAGAACAGTAACGTCGGCAAACAATTTCCAAACTCTGCTTTCTGTCAGCAGCGACATTTCAATATCCTGCGCTCTATCTCGTTTGTTATGATTATAACATTCAAATGTGTAGCCTACTGAGCGACCACAGAAACATGAAACATCCATAATCCAATCCAATATTTAGATAAAAGATTTTACTTTATTCATTTTCCATGTGCACTGCCTCCCTTCCATCCTCACAGGTACTCTTAACAGCACCAGTCGAGCAGGGCAGTACTCCCAAGGTGGATGGAAGGCTGATGACAGGGAGAGCTGGAGCTCCCGTTTCATCAGCCCTCAGGACTTGTTCCGGACCATCCCTCTTTGCTGAACTTTTTCAGTGTCTCAGTAACACAGAGAGTAGACCAGCATGCTCTCCAATACAAGTTTCTCTAACTGTCAATACCAAACTATATGCACACTACACACTACACTTCCTTTTCAAAATTTGTAAAAAAGAAAATGGCGCACGTAAATCATGCCTCGGAGTCCCCAGGGGGGGGGACCATAAATGCCCCCACCATCTGCCCCACTCCCAGTGACGACTCACAGAGCTGCCTGGAACCACCATCTGACTCACTCCTTCATTTCTGTAACATTCGCGGCCTTTCCTCTAACTTTCGCTCCATTGAACACCACCTCTTGTCCTCTAAACCTCACCTCTTTCTCTTTGAGACTCATCTGTCTGAGGCAACTGACAGCAAACCCTTTTCTGTATCCTCCTACTTTCTCTATTCTCATTTCAAAGCCAAAGGTGGCTGTTGCGTATATGTACGCAACGATCTATCTTGCTCTCGTGTTCCTGAACTTGATTCTTCTGAATTCTCTACTCTCTGGCTACGGCTTTCCTGTCATTCTCTGACTAAATATTTCTGTGCTGTTTACTTATCTCCTAATTCTACTGACTCTGAAAAATTCTTTGACTGTCTTACTTCTATGATGAAACACATTCTATCCGTTTCTCCTTTCTCTGAAATCTCCATTCTAGGAGATTTCAATGTTCACCACCACCTTTGGCTCTCCTCTCCTTTCACTGATCCACCTGGTGAACAAGCCTACATCTTTTCTTTCCTTAATGACCTAGAGCAGCTTGTACAGCACCCTACCCGTATCCCTGACTGCCTTGGAGAGAGTTCCAACATACTTGACCTTTTCCTAACAACTAATCCTTCTGCTTACAATGTTAATCTTTTCTCTCTGTTGGGGTCCTCCAATCGTAACCATATTACCTTAACCTGTCCTATCCCTCCAGTATGGCCTGTGGACCCTCCAAAGAAACGCTGTCTGTGGCACTTTGGAGCTGCAGATTGGGAGGCCCTCAGGCAGTACTTCTTTGGTTTTCCCTGGTATGATTATTGCTTCCGTGGCCGTGAGCCATCTGAGTGTGCCTTGCGCATTACGGAGGTTATTCTCTTGGGCATGGAAGCATACATTCCTTTCTCATATCCTCTGACTAATGCAAGAAAGCCTTGGTTTAATCACGCTTGTTCTAATGCTGTCCGCAACAAGGAGAGGGTCTATAAAAGGTACCGGAGCCAACCTACCCCTGAATCACATCTTTTTTATATTTCTTCCCGGAATCATGCTAAGTCTGTTCTTCGCTCTGCCACAAATAATTTCATCCGTGCTAAATGTCCTCAACTCTCGAACTCGAATTCTTCTCGTTTCTTCTGGCACCTAGCCAAAAACCTTTCTAACATCTTTACCTCATCATCCTTCCCTCCTCTTTTCTACTCTGATGGCTGTGTAGCTATTTCTTCTACTGATAAAGCAGATCTATTTGCTCAGACTTTCTCCTCCAATTCCATCTTAGACAATTCCGGTGCTGTTCCTCCATCACTTCCCCCCTCTGACTTCCTCATGACTGACATTAAAATTTCTTCACCTGATGTATTTTCTGCCATCACTGGCCTCAATACTAACAAGGCATATGGGCCTGATGGAGTTCCTCCTGTTGTCCTCAAAAACTGTGCTTTTGTGCTTACACCCTGCCTAGGTAAACTCTTTCGCCTTTGTCTTCTTGCTGGAAGTTTGATCTCGTTCAGCCAGTCCCAAAGAAGGGTGACCATTCCCAACCCTTTAACTATTGTCCAATTGCTTTAACATCCTGTGTCTCAAAAGTTTTCGAGTCAATTAACAGAAAAATCTTAAAGCATCTTTCCTGTCACAACCTTCTTTCTGATCGTCAGTATGGGTTCCGTCAAGGATGCTCCACTGGCGATCTTCTCACCTACCTTTCAGACTCCTGGTCATCCTCCTTTCGGGTCTTTGGCGAAAGCTTTGCCATAGCACTTGACATCTCAAAGGCTTTCGATCGAGTCTGGCATAAATCTTTAATTTCCAAACTGCCCTCCTACGGTTTCTATGCTTCTATCTGTGCCTTCATCTCCAGCTTCCTTTCTGGTCGTTCTGTAGCTGCTGTTGTAGACGGCCATCGTTCTTCTCCTAGACGTATCAATAGTGGTGTTCCTCAGGGCTCTGTCCTATCACCAACTATCTTCCTTTTATTCATCAATGACCTTCTAAGCTGTATATTTAACCCTATCCACTCATATGCTGATGCTTCCACCCTTCACCTTTCCATTTGGTTTCCGCAACGTCCATCTCAGCAGTTACTTCAACAAAAACGGGATGAGGCTATGGCACACCTAATGTCTGACTTGGCTTGTATCTCTGATTGGGGTAAAAATAATCTTGTTATTTTTAATGCATCAAAGACTCAGTTATTACACTTATCAGCCCAACAAAATCTTCCACAGGATTACCCACTAATGTTTAAAGATGTCCAGCTCACTCCTGCATCATCCTTGAACATGCTTGGGGTTTCATTCTCCCGGGATTCGTCTTGGAAAGAACATATTACATCTCTTGTGAAATCTGCTTCCAAGAGATTAGCTGTGCTAAGCCGACTCTGAACTTTCTTTACCCCTGCACAGTTGTTGACCTTGTACACGGGTTGTATTCGCCCATGTATGGAGTACAACTCTCATGTGTGAGGAGGCTCCCCACATGCAGCTCTTCTCAATAGGGTGGAGTCAAAGGCTTTTTGTCTCATTATCTCTTCTCCTCTTACTGATTCCCTTCAACCTTTGTCTCTTCGCCTCACTGTTGCATCTTATCTCTCTTCCATCGCTACTTCAATGGTCACTGTTCCTCTGAACTGTCTGCTTGCATCCCTCCACCTCTACAACGGGCACGTAGTACCCGTCTAGCAACAAACTCTCATCCCTTTTCTGTCCAACTCTTTAATGCAAGAGTTAACCG
>JAGKTI010005925.1:19808-32070 GCA_018397915.1 Birgus latro
ACACACACACACACACACGATTCCATTCTTATAGCTGACTTTTCATTTAGCCGATGATGACAACACCAGATGACAACACCCACACCGTGTTAACCTCTTCGCTACAACGACATGCTGTTTGTATTCAGCTTATTACCTTTGAGCTATTTCATTCATCTTATCAGAGGGTTTTCCAGCTAGTTACTGTACATGGAATATACGGTAACTCGTTGACTGCAAGGGCAACCTCCTACATTGAATACAGTTGTCTGGTACTGTACCAGCAAGAATATGATATAATTGAAGTCCTTGAGGTGAATGGGTTAACTATACTCCATTTCACCAAGTCTTGCACCATCATTGATGTCGTCAACGCCTGTACTGTTCATGTAAATCGTTTGCACTAGATAAACCTCTGTTTATTACCTTGAGAACCAATATATAAAGACAGTACAAAAAGGTATACCCAGTACTGAGGACCTTTAGCAATGTTACAGGTGTTGAGGGCATCATTGATGGTGCCAGACTCAATGAAATGGACTTGTATTCTTGCTGCTACTGGACGATTTTATTCAGACTGGGAGGCTCAGTATGACCTTCATTCACCCCGTCAATACAAAAGATCCCTCCTAAACCGATTCCAGTTACGTAGAGGCAGCTAGAATAGAATGGAAATATGTAATTCAATTTAAGGTCGTATTCTGGGTTGAAGTGGAGTTTTCGTAACCCCTTTTCCTTAACGATTTAACCTTCAAATTATACCTAAGTTTCCTCTTGTACGTTATGATACAAACTGTGATGATATTAAACCGGTATGAATAACACACAAGAGAAAGTTAAATCGTAGTATAAAATAAATCATTAAGGAAGAGGTGTAATGAACCTCCTGCGCCATCTAGAATAGAGCCAAGACGACGTACTTTGTATTTTGTTCTAGATATTCACCTGACGATTTTATTTTTCTTTGGAACTGGAATTATTGGATATAACCTTCACTAGCTCCTTCTCTACAAAAACCCTAAGTTAACTGAAATCGTCTGGAATTGGCCCCGGTATAACTAAAAGAATACGTCATTGCGCTGAATGTGGTAAAGTCGATGTTTTCTCTGGCTGTGGACATTCCTCTACTGCCATGTTTCGACTGGAATGGAATGTTAAGCCATTACATTATCTTTTTCCCTCGGTGTTATTTTTATATATATACATTATGTGTTTCCCACTCAGGTCGTTGTGATCCTAGCCACTGTCACTTGGGTCGGGGGTGGGGGATTGGCCAAATTAAAACTCTAAAATCTCGTTATTTTGATGTAAATGAAGTAAAGCATCTTAGAGCCTTATTATTAAAACTGAGATTCTGAAACTTTAGATAAGCCACAGTTTTTGATGATAATTTTTGAAACACATGATTATCAAAAACAAGGAGCTTGCTTACACTTCCACGCTCTAGTTACAGTAATATGGCCATTGACCTGTTTGGCCTGGTTACAGTATCAGGGTCTCATTATTGCTACCATCAGGAAATTTAATTCAACTTTGGGGAAAATTGTTGCAGTGTAAGAGTAAGAAACAGTCTCTGTTAAATTCCTCCATTTGAACTGTCTCCTCAAAGTTAAATCTGATCATCAGCTGGTAGCAAGAATACAATGAAAATAATGTCCCTAGGCTGAAGAAGTGAAATTGATTGCATATTAGTGGAAGTTACTCATTAATGATTGCTGTATCTCGTCTTTGAAAATATCCTATAGCAGTTATCCTTGGCACCGCTGTCATGTATGTCATAGATATCCCCAGCTTATAATTTCTGACACTTATTAATATATGGATGTTACTCTAATTGTGAAACCTCTCTGGAATTATGTCCGTCAAAATTTTGTAATCATGCTCAGTGTGATGTGTGCTCTTCAGTCTATTATTATTATTATTATTATTATTTTTCGTACACAGTGATCAAAATAGTAAAGCAAGTTAAGGGAGCCACTTGTTACTGTCATATAACTTGCACTGTTGAACATTGGTTAACTTCGCTGACCCCCGCAAGCCTTGCATACCGGGGGCACTACATTTACATTAGGAGCAGGAGGGGTCAGTGCTCCTGTGATCACCTGTACAGGGTGATTACATTGCATAATCTGCTTTCAGTAGGGGTATTTTTAAAAATTATCTTGAGTCCATTCAGGTACAGTACTCGTGTTTTAAGTAGCAGAACAGTAGCAGCTTGTTTGGCTCGCATTGTCCTGAGTTTATAGTAGTATTTTGAGGCAGCCACCAGGCTATTTTATGGAAGGTAGGAAAGACCCATCCTACTGAAGGGATTAAATGTCTCTCCTAAGATTAATAAAATAACCTGGTGTTATTAAGAATAGAATATTAAAGGTATTATTATAGAGAGGGGGTGAAAAGGATTGTTTTTTTTTTTTTTTAATTTTGCCGTCAGTACCTCGTATGCTTTGATAGCTGTTAACTTCCTTACATGACGACCTTGGTCCGTATGCTCGTTGGTTAAAGATCCTCCCTAGCACCTCTTCCTTAACGATTTATTGATGGATACGGCTGGCTAATATCAATTTGTATGTTATTCATGCTGAGTATGGTGGTATTTGAAAGACTTAAACGATAAAAGATGTTAGTAAGGAATAATAAGTAAATAAATCGACTAGGAGGATGCGTTAGGGAGTTTCCTTAACCGACGAGAATACGGGTCCATGTCTGATTACTCGGAGTCATATTCTACTCAGCCTAGGAGGTTTTGTAGCGCCGCTTCCCCAGCGATATATCCCGCATATAGCATCCTACTGTTCTCGTGTGTGTTAACTCGTATTTTCATATTGGCAAGTTTAGATGAATTACACACAGGAGAATATTAACCACTTCACTATGATGACGTAGTAGCTCAGTTTGTTCTTGTTACTTTCGAATTACTTTACTCAGCAATGGAGAGATATTTTAAGGTAGAGGATGTTAGATGTATTCATCTTTAACCACTTCAGTAAGGAAGGCCTTTCCTAAGATGAATATAATTTTCCTGAAGCAGCAAGAATAAACTAAAGTAAAATGTCATCTGTTGTGCAGAAATAAATTGATAAGGAAGTGGTGTTAGGGAACCTCTTTAGTTGACAATGGTATGGCCGTAGCCCCCTATAGTTAGTTGGTGTATCTCCTGCTGTCTTCTGAACCACGCAAAGGCTTTTCCCTCCCAGCACCAGTTCTGCCCGGTTTAACTCCCTCAGTCAAATTATATAATCTGTATTTCATTCTTGCTATCGCCAGATGATTTTGTTCCCTTCAGGATGGACTTTTCGAAATCAGTGGTGTTATAATATTATGTACTTCAGTCACTCATAAGCCACGTCAAATAATCTGTTTGGTAGCAAGAATGAAGTACTGTATAGATTGGTGTCATCAGAGTGAACGCGTATAACGGAACTGCAGCATAGAAAAAATAAGTTTGTTGACAAAATTAGGGTCTGCAGGTTCTGAATCAAGTTTGACAATATATGTGGATGTATTTTTTAAGCAAATCTATTAATTCCTTCAGCCAGAGTACGTCATTTTATATGTTTTCTTTGTCGCCTACAAACTACATTTTTTTCGTTCAGTTTTGAGGAAATTTCTTAGTAGAGAAGTTTATATGTGACCCCTCCAAGTCGATAAGTCCCCCCTAAGTCGATTAAAACAGTCTGTTATCAGCAGTAAACTATGCACTTAATGACGTACTCGAGTTGAGAGGGTCACCGTTGTTTACATTATAAGCGGAATTGGACTTTGTGGACAAGATCGGCTGATGTGAAATGATGATCGTGTAGTCACCAGATTTTTTTGTTGAGGGTATCCACTACACTCCGGTGACGTATTTTATGTGATATTCTAACTACCTTCAGACGATTTCATTCACTTAGGTTATCAGAGACTTTTGGAACAGGAGGGGCCAAATACAACCATTATTTACCCCTTCAGGACAAGCGGTCTCTGCCAAGGTGAATTGAATCGAAAGTAGGTGGTAAGAACAGGCTGAGAATTACGTCACCGGATTCAGAGGTTAAGTAATATAGATCAGAGTAGTTGTCGTAGATTTAAGTCTTTGAAAAGGTGGTGGAGGGATGTGGGTAAGTACGGTGCTGTATGTGTCTATATGGATGTATATGTTACCGTCGTATTATTAAAACCAAGAGTGCAGAAAGGAGAGCAAGACATTATTTTTTTTCCCCTGTAGTTTCTGAAATACATGATGAACATGAAAAGTGTGTGGCCTAGAACACTGCTGTCTACAGTGTGTAATGTGGGATGTACTCTGTACGAGTAATTATCAATAAATAACTGGGAACTTGCTTGTACACTGGAGCACTCAGTTTTAATAATAGGGCCGATAATAATCCACGTCTCTGCACTGTTTTTTCAAGCACGTATTTCACTATGTTCGTCTGTTTGTTAAAAAGTTCACTGCTAAGACAGTTTGTGAATCTTATATGCATTGTCATTCTTGTAGTCAGATGTGTAAAGTTTGTGAATCTTGTAAGCATTGTGATTCATGTACACATATGTGCTGTCATACCACCAAGTGCAGATTTAATTATTAATATCTAATATTCCCCCCAATTACCCATTGGCCATAACTAATATTGAATGATTTTGGTTATGACTGTATTGTTGATCTTCCATGCATTCCCAAACAGGATTCAAGACGGCGCTTAATTCTGGTAAGAGTGAATTCTCTCCCTTCTCCCCCTCCATTTTTAGATAACTTTTAACATCCTCCCTGCAAGTCTTCTCACCACCTCAGTTAATGCCTTCACTATAACGTCTTTAACCCCATCAGTCCGGTGGTGCATTGTATTCTTGCTACTTTCAGACGATGTTATTCAGACTTTTCAACTTCAGGTCCCTCCCGGTACTGTGGCGATCTCTTAAACTGAATAGGGTGGTCTGGAAATAGCAAGAATAAAAAAAAAAATCACCATATTGAATGGATTAATTTGTTTATCGTTGCTATAGCCAGACGATTTTATGTCGCTTCGGAAACCCGCTCTTTTTTAGAAGGGTTGCTGAAGTCTATTACACACTAGTACAGTTTAAAAAGTCTCTCCAAAGCTGAATAAAATAATCTGGTCGTAGCAAGAACTGAATGAAAAATGACATAATCCTGCTGAAGGGGTTGCCTTTTATTTTAAACCCTCCCTTTATTCCATCTCAGTTGCCTGATTTTATGGTTGATTCTGCTAATAAAGTTCCCTTCGTTATTTTCTCCATAATATTCCACTGAAATGAGAATTCCATATCCCCGAGCATGACATTTTTTTCCTATAACCTGTACTGAAGACACAGTACAATTTTAAAAATAACTATGATGGCCGCCAACAAGACGCTTTTGTTCGTGTGCGTTCTTAATATGTAACCATGGCGATTGCGTAATTTTCATTTTGTTTTTGCCAACTCCGTTTGATTTTATTAGGCTTTGTAGAGACCTTTCGAAGTGGAGAGGTTATTACTCTTATTTACTCCGTCACTACAAGAGATCTCTCCAAAGCCAAGTAAAGTCGTCTGGAGGTAGCAAGAGTGAAATAGGAAGTACGTGATTGGAGAGAAGTGGTTCATTCAGTTACACCACACTGACGTGGATACACTCCATACATTGGAAGAGTTGAGGGTCAGTATTCTCGTCGGTAAAGGAAACTCCCTAATGCCTTTTCCGGAACGTTTTATTTTGTGTGATACATCTTACTGTCCTCCACTGTTACACAAATGCTTCCAGTATCGCCATGCTCTGCATGAATATCGTACAAAAAGATATTAACCAGGTATATCCAACAGTAAATTGATGAGGCTTCCTTAACCAATGAGAATACCATCCATACTCTCTTACGGAAGTTGGTTCCCTGAAATGTAACAGTTTCGGTTCGACTTCGACGCTCTTGAGGTCGGGTAGAAACTCTTATATTTTTTCATTAAACACAATTTCCGTATTAGAGTAAGTCTTCCATCTGAAGAATTTACAGCACCGTGAAGTCAAGACATTCCGTACAGTATTTCCATATTTCTCCGCACACTCACTGGCATGAAATCTGTGTTCTTTTATGCTTTTATGGCTTTTGAGTAGTAAATGTAGTAGGTTGGCCTGCTGTGTATTTACTGTGTGTTGTTATCTTGTGTGTTTTGTGGCTTGCGTTTGAGAGATGTTTTATCCGTATTCAGCTTCTGTCTTTGCAGTTTAGTTTAAAGGCTGTCCTTCATTAATGTATGTTTGTGGCTTTGTTTTTGTTGTGTACTATAGTGTTATTTATAAAGGTTAGATGTAAGTACATAATTTTCAGTCATTTGTTGACAGATCTACACTCATGACTGTCTGCTATGGCTAAATGAAAGGTGGAGTTCCAAACTGAGGTTAGGGTTTTTATTGTTACTTCACTACGGCGACACATTTTTAGTTATTTTCTACTACTGTATATCTAGGCGATCATTTTTATTCAGCTTAAATAATTCGGAATGGAAGGGTTAAATTTAGACTCAGCTCTCTCACTGTTTGCTTTGAAGATTACTGATAGAGGTCTGACAGTAATGTAAAAAATGTCATCATATTGAAGGGGCTAAACACATTCGCTGAATAAAATTACGAATGAATATAAATGCCAACTCTGTGTTAAGTGGATAGCACCACTGCGACCTAGTGGCATTTAAGGAAGCTAATGGGTTTGGAATTCCAGCTTGTGTTACTTGATGTTTTGTATAATTAATGTGAAGAATAATTTTTCTACAAGTGGTTATATTTATATGATATAACTGTTCAATAAGTCAACTAAACGATACACTTAACTGCATAGAAACTTGATTATGAGCCACGACGTATACATGTATGAGCCCGCTTTTGTGCCCAGACATTTATTTGTCTAAAAAATAGGCCACACCTTTTGTAGTACCTCACTGGAAATTATTTTTAGACAACACGGTAAGACAATATACAGTAGGCGCTGAATGTAAACGATGGAAAACGTATGTCGAAGGCGCACTGGTTGAATTATTGTCAGAATTGTCACACTTGTAAAAATGGAAAAAGTTAATGTTCAAGGCCAAGAAGCTACGGCATGACTTCTGATACTCACAGTTATGTGTTTTGCAATATATGGCATGTATTGCAGCAAAAAAAAAAAGTTCATAATCTAGAACTTTGTACCTGTTATCACATCCATCGATAGCACCCTTTATTTTTCATTCTTGCTATCACTAGACGATTAAACATAGCTCATTGCTCATTTCTGGGACCTTTTTAGAACAGTCCTGAATGGTTTGGATCGGTTTTGTGGCGTTTTTATGTGACAGTTTTACGTATTCAGATTGACCCAAAGCAGACGGGTGTGAATAACTTGGCCACAACACGGAGCAGTTAGGTGTTTTCCATGAGTCATGGTTGGCAGTAAACAGGTGAAAGTGCAGAGGCGAACGGATGTATTGTATATCAAGGATAATATATCAATATATCAAAAATTCGAATTTCACCTTGTTCTTGGCCAATACTGTTGTGAGAAGGTAATATAATGTTGATTCCTATTGAAGTGAACCTAAACGGAGAAGCCACTCACACATCCCCGAGCTTGTCAAGTAATTACCGGTATCCTAAGGAGAGTCTGTGGATCTCTGTGGAGTATTGTAAGATAAAGACAGAACTTACAAGTATTTCTCTTTAAAGTTCCCTGAGGGGATGCATTTTTACCTTTGGTTTAGGGAGTTGCATGTCAGTTTTCACCGACAGGGTAAGCTGCTGGCTATTTCATTTTATGGTGTGGTAAAACCTAATTATCATGACTCTGGTGTTGAACAGAATACTGAGTTATTACATACATTCTTTTTTATTTGAAGCAGAAAAATTTTACGAAATCACTGACATTAGATCTGTTGTATCATTTTTCTTTTCTTTATGATTACGCCCACTCGATCCTCCCAGCCAGTAGGAGCTGCAGTTCAGGACAGGACCCTTCTCACGATCATGTACAGAATTCATGACAGTTCATACCGGTTTGGACTGATTCAGAGTCGCTCGCAGGAATTCGCAATAAACCTAACGGAGGCTAACACGTCATTGTACTGATTGGGTTGAAACAATTGTGCAGGATATTAGAGCTTATCTCGACCAGCTATACTGCGTGTATGAAACTTCTGTATCTTAAAGGCTATGGGCATTTTGTAAAATATTCCAACACAAGATGCCAGTATTTACTCCTCCCTTTTAAATATGGCACGTCAGCATTTACCTGCACGTTAACTGTGCAATCTGTGTCGATATCGTAACAAAGGAGGCTTAAATTCTTTAATATTGTGACGTCCTGTTTAGCCTATTCTTGCTATCATATGGCCATGTTCATTTCAGGAGAACTACCTAGATGTGAAGAAGTTAAGTGAAGGCTATAGCTAACCCTTCCAATTTGATAGGTCTCCCTTAAACTGAAAAAGATTATATAAATACAGCAAGAATAAACAAAAAAAAAAAAAAGTGGCCATATCGGGACTTGCCCATGTCGGAGGGGTTAGGGTGTCACGAGTAAAATATAATTCGTAAAGAGGAAATGGAAGAAATCATGCTTAACAGATAAGAATATTGCCGACGAGAATGCCAAGCGGGTCGGTGGGCCGTACTCTCGTTAGGATGGTAGACACTGCAGCTCTTATGCTGAAGCTATTTACTTTGCGTTGTATATACTTTTAACTTTACCTTGCCAAAAACTGCCACCTTTCCATCTTGATTACTGAGCTGTTTTACAGATTAACACGAGAGTATGATCCCAGTCAGTATAAAGCGCTATGAAGAGGAAATAGTTCTATAGCATTATTCTCTAGTACTGCCACAGCGTCCTGTGAAATAACCTGCAAAAGGAAGAAAATCTGGGCAAATAAAGATGAAAGAACTTCTGACCCTGATATTCTGATCTGTTATTTATACCTTTCTTATTTCGAGTGTACAGTTTAATGACAATGATGGAGCTGGAAAAACGTATATAAATAGATATGGAGACGGATTATGGAAGGCTTTAGGTATGTGTAGCGCTTCCTAAGTGATGTAAAGACTTTTGATTATGGTAGTGAAGCATTTGTAACAGCTGGTATATGTCTAAATAGGTAGTTTAATGATATTTATGGACTGAGAGGAGTTAGGTGTCCCTTAACGGAGGCTAACACGTTATCGTACTGAACGGGTTAAAACAATGGAGTAGGGTATTAGAGCTTAGCCTGACCAGCTATACTGGGTGTATGAAACTTCTGTATCTTAAAGACTACGGCCATTTTGTAAAATATTCCAGCACAGGATGCAGGATTTACTCCTTCTTTTCCAGTTTATTTTTAAATATGGCACGTTAGCATTTACCTGTATGTTAACCGTGCAGTCGGTGTCGATATCGTAACAAGAAGATAAAATTCGCGCGGGAGAGAGAGAGATGAGGATGGTGGTTAATGATGAAGGGTGGAATAAATGTCCGAAATCTGTTGTATGCATGTGATGTTGTGCTACTTGCTTACAGTGAGCTGGAGCTTTGCAGACTGGTGCAGTGTTATCCAAATGTCTGTGAGTAGTGTGGTCGGAAATTAAGTGTAAGGTGATTGTTGTTGATACAGAAGATGACTCACTGTGACGTGATGGTACATGGAGAGACTTAAGCATGAGAATCAGCATAAGTACATCAGTGTAGTAATAACAGAGACAGGTTATTATATAAAGGAGCTGGAAAGTACAGTTGCTCAGGCAAGAAAAGTGACTGGTGCTATGAAGGTCTTGGAATAAAACATAAGTCTGAGTGTGGAGGCTGCAAGAGGATTACTTAAAGATTTGTTGGTGTTTTTAGTCATGTACGGATGTGACTTCAGTATGACTTGTGCATAAACTGTTAAGAGTAAAAGCAGTGGAAGTGGGACTGCTGAGGAATGTGTTATGGAGTGCACAGAAAGGGTAGGATAAGACAAGAATTGATTCACTCAAGTTGCTGAGGAATGTGTTGTGGAGTACACAGAAAGGGTAAGATAAGACAAAAATTATTTCATTCAAGTTGCGGAGTGGAATGGTCTGTTGATAATGGGGCAGAGGGGAGTGTGCTTAGATTGCATGGCATATGGAGTGTGTGGATGAAGGAAGGGCGATAAAGAGGAAATATATGGGTAAATTTGAGGGAGAGAGGAGGTGTAGTAGGCCAAGAAAAAAGTGAAAAATGAAAGAGAAAGAGTTATGAAAATTGAGGAGGCTAAGGCATTGCCAGGGGACCGAGTCATTTGGGTGAGGTATTCACGGAGAAACATATGACAAGAGATTGACAGCATTCTTTGAACTTGTTAATCAACAGCTTGTTTTGTTTGGCAGGTGTAAGTTAAGTGCATCTAAAAAGAAAATAAGCATAGTCTATTCATGTGGTTAGGAGTGTGAGAGAGAGCCAGGGTTCAAGGGCTTGAATTATGTGTGGATTACTGTGTGATCCATTTCACGGGGCATGCATTGATAGCTCTCCCACTTTTGTACTTTGTCTTTCACTGTTTCTGGACCCTAACTCACCCGATCTTGAGATAGGAAAGATGGTTAGGCTGATGGTGAATGATGTTGATATCGACACTGTTTGCAACAATGACATCCCGGAGGATGCTAGTCGCGTCGGTCCGAGGATAACTTATCTGTTAATTATTGTACATCCCAAACGATAGTATCCTGAAGAGATTATGAAACAGGAGGGGTTAGATATAGCTTCTTTTTTTTTCTATTCGGTACCAAAAGTCTTTCCTGAATCGTATATAATCGTTTTGAGGTGCAAAAAGAAGAAAAAGAAGAAAAAAAGGCGTCTTGGCAGTGAAGGAGTATCAGATGGGCAAGGAAAAGACGTTACAAAATCCGCTGTCCATACGCTGGCCTCAGATAACTTTTATAGCACCGTAACTCAGGATGGGAAGCAGAAATTTGCCTAAAGACCCCATTCGAAAGTCTCATTTTTTCCCCACAAGGTAATCTGAGGCACACCGTTATATCAAATACTGACGAAGTTTGCAGCGTAAACAAGTAAGCAAAGTAAGTGAGTGAATGAATGGATGAATAAATACGTAAATCAGTGAATGAATAATACACGAAAAACTCAAAAAAAAAAAAACACTCCTCACACAGGCTTGTTTGTGGAGCGTTAACCCCTTCCCACAATGACGTGCATTTTTCATATTGATACGGCTGCCACCATACAGTTTTATTAACTACGGAGTCATGCCAACTACTTACATTTAGCTCAAAGAATCCACCGCAGGTAAAGAGTTATTAGAAGCTGTAAGTTTACCTCTTCATTATGCTGACGTCTTCCTTATTATGTTCTTGCGACGGTCTGAAGAGGTTTTCCAGACAGGAGGTGTTAGATGCAACCTTTCTAAGCCCCTTTCACTTCTATCCTGCTGTCCTAAACTGAATAAAATCGTATAGTGACAGCAAGAACAGAAGAAAAAGTGTCAATATTTCGTAACTTCGAGTAGCGCCGTAGCTGTGGTGGGTGTCCTTAAGCTGAGTAAAATTGTAAGCTGTTAGCTGGGGGCAATATGCAGTCTTCAATAGTTATAGCGCCAATCGAGAAGGGTTTTAACATCGTATGAGAGGTGGATTTATCTGAGATGAATAAAATCGTCTGATGTTGAGTGCAATAAATACAAATGTTGGCATATACGGCTGCAGGGGAAACGCTGCCCATACCACGCCAGTGTTTAATATAACCGTTCATTCACTTAAGTTAGGACCAGATTTTCGTCCTTCTCCAGCTTATTTAAACGTAGATGGCTGGCAGAAAATCACAATACTATAGCTGTGCGTCCTTACCATAGCACTGTTTCGTGACTAGCATCAAATTCGAGCGTTGATCTGTTGTTACAATTGATCATTCAAGCTGGAGGAATAGCAGTTTCAGGCTGAGTTAAAGTGAGAAGAGTTAGCATATTCTGGCTTCCTCTAAAAGATTTTATTCAACTTACGGACGGCTCGCAGTGAAGGGGTTCGAATGATCACGTCTAATCTCGTTATTGAGCTAAATAAGGTCGTATGGCGTCAGCTGTGATAAATACTGAGCCAATTGGCGACCTTAGAAAATTGTGTGCCTATAATTATTAAGTATCATTATTAATGATATAAATAATAATAATAATAATAATAATAATTATTATTATTATCATCATTATTGTTATTATTAAATTTGATATATAAGAATGTCAGTGTACCGTAGGTCTTTTTTTTTTTCTTTATAATAACTAATGCCTGGACCTTTATTTTATCTTACATTTTTTCCTGAATTTAACCTTT
>JAGKTI010005926.1:0-42781 GCA_018397915.1 Birgus latro
CTAACCTGTTTAACCTAACTCAAGCTAACCTAACCTGTTTAACCTAACGCAAACTAGACTAACATTACTAAGCGTGGAGACACTGGGTTGTCATGTCTCAACTCGAAGTAAGACAGTGCACAGTACTTTTCGTTATTTTCAGTCTATTCTGGTTTACCGGAAATTGATTGGACAGGTGGATAATATTGCCATTACTATGGGCAACTTCTAGAACATACAGCTTTCATTTTCTCTTGATTATTCGTCTGGTAACAGCAAGTATAAAATCAAACTTGTGCTGAAAGGATTCTCTGCTCAACTTTGCCAAAAATTGTCATCTCCCTCTTGAATGAAATCTTCAGCAGTAGATCAACATGAATAGGATTATAGTAACTGTTGTGTGATTGCAGAGCCGTAGTGTTAGATTTCACTAACTGGGCTACGTGAAATAAGTGAAAGGCTGAAAAGCTGGACTAAGTTGAAAAAAAATATAAATCAGCCAGTCACCCACCCATATACAGTCTTTCTACATTTTAACCACCACTTGAATAACCTATGTGAAAAATTGAATTCGTGTTTTATAAAGTGTTGGATTTAATATGAAAATATAGATACAACTTGGACATGTATTGTTAATAAATACCCGAATTCTTTACCTATTAATGTACATGATTAACCTTGGTCTTACCCTAAAAACTGGGCATATGTTATTACGATGAAATCACGGATATTATCATGAGGTCTCTGGCAACCAATCTCCCAAGTTTGGTTAAAATGGATGAGATTCTTTTAGGCACCGAAAAGACTATTCTCACAGCCGGAACTATTTTCATGGGGGCCGTGCAATAGTCAGATTTTAACTAAATATGGTGTTCAAGACTTGCCTCATAACAAAACCTAGTCTTTTACAACAGTATCTTGATCAGCTTCACATGACCGAATCTGACCTTACCCCCAAACCTGGACGTTTTCAGGTATTTGTGTTGGAGTCCCGTACATTGTCATGAGGGCTCGACCAAACCATCCGACAAGTTTGGTTAAAATAGAAAAAGTATTCTTCTTGGCGCCGCAGGAAATATTCTCACTGTGGCCGTGATAATATTTTCGCCTTTGATATAATTGATTTTAACCCAATTTCGTGGGTGTCAAGGTACAGCCTATAACAAAACCTACGATTTTCGAGATCAATATTTAAATCGATATTAACAATCTCCAAAATAAAGATTAGTCTATAATCAGTGAATGGGGACAAAACCTTCTCATTTTATGCTAGTAAACCAAATATATACAATTTACGAATAGACAGAATTGCCAGATTCATATGTTACCTTCAATACTACTAATATTCCCATCTTCAAAAGTATTGAAATTGTCGGTGTTTCGCTTAACAATGCCCTCAGCTGGACCTCTCATGTCAGATCACTTGCTAAAACCGCCTCGAAGAAACTTGTATTATTGTACAGAGTCCGGAACTTCTTCACCGACAAGCAGTCATGTGGTGTGGTATAATGTGGGAGTGGTGTTAGCGTGGGTGAAGGTGGTTGTGCTATACTGTGGGTGTGATGCAGTGTGCCTGTGGTGAGCTTGATGGTTATGTATGATGTGTAATAGTGATGTTTGTGATGTGGTCGTGGTGAATGATCATGGAAGTGGTATGGCGCGGTCATGTTAAATCCTACCAGTATTCTTTTTGGTATACATGGCTTCCAAACCGACAGCACTTCCTAGTTTTTCTTAACATTTTCTCGTGTTACGTGTATTTATTTAATACCGATGAAGTTTGTTTTGTCAATCATATACAAGACAATATTCAAGTGTAATATGCAAAATGAACCGCATAGGAAAGGGTGATACGAAATCTCTCGGTCAAAAGTAGGTACGGCCCTACTGAGTATGTTGAGGTGCAGATATAGTTCTTTCACCTCAACCTGGTCCAGTTTTTCGTCCATTTACAGCTTATTTCACGTAGCTCAGTGGCAGAAGAAAAAAAATCTACGGCTCTGCATCCTTTCCATAGCACTTCTTGGTGACTAGCATCATATTCCAGTATTATTCTTTTGTTACAAGTCAGCGTTCAAGATAGAGGGCAAATTTTAGGCCAAGTTGCAGTGAAGATAGTACAGTACTAACAACAGGGCACGGATTTACAAGCAAACCATGACCTATTCTCTCGTAACTATGATTTCTTATGACAGGAATGACAAGGAAAGGAAAATGCTGAATCTCTCCATGCCCTTTGTTCTTCCTGCATAAACAGATTAGAGTCACGAAGAGGCAGTTGGTCGTAAGTTTGTTTGTGAATCTCAACCCGGGAATGTAAAGTAGTGTTTGTTGTTGTTCTGCCCGTCTATCTGGTTGAGCAGACCTAGTAAGCAGCCGCTTTCCTGTGACATAGCGTCTCGTCAGGATCAGAACAGAACCCTTCCACACGGAGAGGCGCAGGGACAACGAAGGAAGCACAACTCCCGAGAGGATGAGCTGTGTACAGTACAGGAGAAATGCATGAGTAGTAGTCTCAGCCTGGATTTTGAATACTTGGTAAATAGCCTTGTCCCCAGGGCACTCTCCGTGGTAATATCTCCTGGGATGTAAATAACCACCCACCAACCACCATTCAGAGTACAACAGAGAGGTGTGGAAGTAATGTGTAATATGGTCGTGTTGACTGAATATTTGTCAGCTGTTGGATGTTAGCTGTTGTTCCCTTCAATACGAGGATGTCTTTTATACTTCTTATATCCAGACAAATTAGTAATACTCAGGAGAAATTTCTCAGTGACCCCTTCAGTGCGAGAGAGAGCTATCCAAAGCTCAATAACATCGCCCTGTGATTAAAGAAAAATAAAAATAAAATAAACAGAAAAAATCGTAGTGAAGGATCAAGTCAAACTACTTATAGCACTATTTAAATGGCATAGGAACTTCGTCGTGTCTCTTCCTTAGCGATTTATTTTGCCTATTTAGCCTTCACCTTAGCATTCTCTTGTGTGGTACGTATATCGTTTTAATATCGACATATATTGTATCAACAACAAATAAGAGGATACTGAGGAATAATGTACTGAATAAAATGCTGAATAAGAGGTGGTACGGTATCTCCAAAGCAATTTAGACCAGAAAGCAATGAGAGCGCATGCCTCCACCAACGCCCATAAAATTTATAGTTTACTTCTGTAATTCCTCTTTCCTGTTAGAAGAAAACTCTTACGATGTAACATTGTCAAGTAATTCTACGGTCTTAGTCTGCCCTGTTTTCTCAGAGCCCATACCATCGCCAACACCAAAAGAATTTATTCATTTTTCCTGTATTCGGGCCAGGATCCACCTCATAGTCCAGTCAACTCTTCTTGACCCACTGCCCACATTTATTGAAACCGATAATGACTTTCTGAGAAATCTTTTGCACAAACACAACAGACACGGGTCAATACATAGCCTCCTTTCAACCTCGTTGGCAGAGGTAAATACTACTCGAATTCTTTTAAGCCAGAAAGGACTTGCATTATTACTGTCGCCCTTCCTCAGTTCCCCTTCAGTTTTGCTTCACATGTTTTCGATATATCAACGGTTGATTTTTTTTTCGGTATGTCAACAGTTGATTTTTTTTTTATGAGTAGTGATTATTGATGAGGGCAATTATCCAGCAATAATAAATGGCCTGGTTTAGCGAGGTGGTGACCAAGTGGTTAGGGTAGGCGTCTGCTGCCCGAAAAACCGCGAATTCGAGCCAAGGGTGGGTCAGGGAAATACAATATAGTTTGATTAATTGACTCTCGTTGTAAGAGACTTTACTGATCTTACGTAAGACCCACCGACATGTCAAAAATTCATTCCGTTAATACCACAACACAGGTCCTGAATGAGACAGCCTTGGCGTGTATTCAGTATGGTCAGTAGGTATTGTGCCAAAATGGCGACATGTACTGTACAGTATATGTATGACATGTAGGAGGCCTGCTGGGTCAGAGGGAGTGAACTATCATGTCCCTACCCAAAGTCGGACACACACACACACGCACACGCACGCACGCACGCGCTGAAGCTAATATTCCTAAGGAAAGGGAGTCTTGATATGTCTCTCTTTCATATGATGTTTCAGGGAGAAACAATGTCCGGCATGCCCTAGGTTTAAACTTTTGGCCCGGTCTGTACTTTGAATAAACATATCTGCTATGAAGGCAATTTAATCTAACTTGCACAGAATACAGAACACCTACAGATAAAGATATTCATGCCTCAGATGTTGACAATGAAGTTTTAGGATTAATGTAGGAGGGATTAAATAGGGCTGTCACTGTGTCACAGAATCTAACAGAAGTGTACCAATAAATATCACATTTTCTATACTGTAAGGATGTGTACGTTTTCCGTGATTCCCTGCGGCAGGAGAGCATCTCTTCTGCTGCTGCTCTCGAAACATTGATTGTTGTGAACGCGGAGTTGCCGAGGTAGATTTAGAACGTTTTATATCGCCGGTGAACCGTATATTCACATGCACAGCGATTACATTTCCGTTGCCGAAATCGCAGGCAGTCGGAGATCAGTGAAGGAGAGCGAGATAAGAAAAATGACTTTTTTTATGCCCAAGATAAAGCTACATCCGATGCTCGTCTGTTGCTCTTCCCGCCTCAGCTGTCCGCGCAAACACAACACTAAACCTGACGTGCTTATCCCAACCTACGGCTTAAACCTTTTCCATCCAAGCAGTTCCAGCGCGGGCAGCTGGTGGTGATTATGTTGAGGGCCATGCAGAGGACCAAGCTATAGTGCCGTTAGTGTGGGAGAAACAATTTGTGCGTGATGAGTTGTGTGTGTAAGACTAGCAGAGATATGGGTGGGAAAGCTACAGCCTCCCACCACTAGTGCTGTGAGGCCTGATCGTAGCGGTGCGGGGACAGGATTTGAGGACATCAGAGAGTAAGTCAGTTCGATTGCAACCTCCATTACAGTGAGAACTTACTTGGAACACTTCTTGTTGCACCAACCGTTTCCGTATAGCAGTACCGTGTACACCAAAAAAAAAAAAAAAAAAACATACGTTCTGTAAACTTTTATAATGCGTAATAGCTGATCAGTTAAATATGTCTGTTTAATTTACTTATATATCGCCAAATATACTCAATCCCTCCACATGAAAAAACTATAACCAAAAACGGTACACTGTGATGCTTCTTGCTCAGCTGCGTGTCAGTGTCCTAGATTTTCCTCTGCTCATTGATTTCCCAAGACACACATCCGGGGAGCAGTGACATCCATGTAAGGGAGTGAATCAGTACCTCGCACAAGTTGTCATCACTGTGCATTTATTTCTATGACAAGAAGGTAATTGAGGGGGCTTTTGTATTACTCCTAAGAATGGCTTGTGATTGTTTAATAATCTAAAATCGTTAATGATTTACAGAAATTATTCTTTTACGGATAGCCATTTTAATATAATCGTCATGTAACTGTCATCACTGGTGGATTTAGGGGGGTAGGCGTTGGGGTCATGGCCCCCCTAGGAGGTATGTTGACGCTCCTCTGTAATTCCTTCCAGTTGTCTGCTGCGCCTCTTTTTCCTTTCAACTCCTAGGGCCATAGGCAAGAAAAACGGTCGGGCACCTCACCCTCACCCAGGCATATACAGTAGATGCTGCACACAAAAAATATCTTTTAATACATATGTTTGTGTGTGTGTGTGTGTGTGTGTGTGGAACGTTCACTGTAGCCTAACCTTCCAAAAGTTACTCATAAGAATTAGACATACAGTATATGTAAAAAGTAGTGATAATTTAAATGAGCTGGCTACTAGCGGGCACCACTTTCTTGCTTGGTCCCCCCCAGAATAGCTGTCTATGGCGCCCATTTCTTGCTTGCCCTCCCCCCCCCAGAATAGCCGTCTAGATCCGCCTATGACTGTCATGCATTCCACAATAATCATTTATGCTGCCAAACATATTCTTCTGCCGGCAGGTGATGTGCTTTGATATGATGTTAGTTCAAGAAATAATGTTGCTATATGTACCATGTCCAAATCCAGCACTTTGGAAAAGGGGGGCGGGTGATTCTGAGTAGAGTTACTATATAATGCATATTCACATTATTTTTTTTTTATATACTGTACATGTTTTAATCAGGAGTACAATAATCTAGGCAAGTGCACCTGCGCGAAAATATTTATTGCGTATATTTTGGTAACTAAAGTTGTTCTTTTAGCACAAGTAGTCATTGGTCTACTCAAAATTGGGGGGCATACGCCCCCCCAAATCAGCGTGTGTGTTATCTGATTAAAATTAATATTCAGTCCTTACTGATGCTAAATATATTCATGAGTGACCGTCTGGTGAAGACTTATGACCTAGAGACCTTTGCAGTGGTGGATCCAAATAACGTGATGCAACGTTTGTGGCGACTTGTGGGTTGTCTAACATGATTTGTTCCTACTGTCAGGTAAAAAGAAACCGACTATAGTCTTATTGTGTCATAATACTGCACTAATGAATACCTGCAGCCTGCTGACTATGTGTGTGTGTGTGTGTGTGTGTGTGTGTGTGTGTGTGGCTTACAGAGAAGATATTGCTCCCCAAATGTGCATAACATATGAATCGTTGGTGGAGACGTAAAATAGATGTAGTTTTCAGAATCGTCACTATTACTGCACATTTTTATCCGTCCCACAAGAGGGCAAGTCGCTACTTACTGGTAGTAGGCAGTGGTACTAAAATAGACTCGGATATTTTTTTTATTACCTCCATCATTTATTTTTTTCACGTGCGTTTATAATAAATCGAGGAACTGGGAGCCGCACAGTCATTTGAAAAGAGCCGCTTGAGGAATCAGAGCAGCATTTAGCCGAACTTTTGCCCTAGGACCGTAATATAGATGGAATAGGAGGCTTCGCAGCACCTCCTCCTTAACTGTTCATTTTGCATACTTCTTAGCATTATCTTACATGTTATGCATATGGCTTAATATGACGTCCCGTAGTTCAGTGGCAGGATATGCCAATATCACGGCTCTGCAACCTCTTCATAGCATTTCTTCATGACCAATATTATTCTAGTTCTACTCTCTTGTTACAGCACGGCAATGAAGATGGAGAGAGGGTAATTAAAAGCCAAACTAAAATGAACAAAGTATAGTTCCGCCTCCTCTCCCGTAGGATGTCTGTGTAGTCCAGCCAAAGATGCACTTCTGGATAGACAAGAGAAGTGTATGCGGACAAAGACGACCTCACTTTGTCCGCTCTCCTTGCCTGTACCGCCCCAAGCCTCTTCACTGTCCTATGGTCACCCCTATCCACAGGTGGGTACCTTATCTGTGATCCTGCCCGTTTGGTCACGTATTTTAGTTGGAAAGTAATTAGTTTCTAGTGCTTCGTTTTACGTGGAAGTAATGCTTCGGATAATGATGATGATGATAATGATATTGATGATAATGATGGGCATACAATTTGTAATAATGTTCTTGCTAGAAAATACATCTCACCATATTTCTTTAGGAATAAAGGTAATGATGATGATGATGATGATTCCATATGAAATCAATGGCAGTAGTCTTGATACCGTAAGAGAATTATAAGGAACTTTTTCTTAGCGATATATTATGAATATTTTTCCTTGATATTCTCTCGTATAATTTGTTTATTTATTGTGTCGACATAGTTAGCGCAAGTAACGTACCAGAGACTAATGAGGAGTAATAGGGAGAATAAATCGCTGAGGAAGAGGTGCTGACAAGTTACCTATGCAACTATTACCCATAACCCTACTCCATCCCACCCAACCCCCTTATACTACACTCTACCCCGCCTAACTCCACAGGTACCCTACTCCACCCCTCCCAATAGAATACGACACCTTAACCTTTCGTTGGGATCAGGTTTCAGCGCATGGAGTCAACGCAGGCGGAAGGCCGTTGGAATGGAAGTGGACGGTCGTATGGTTGTCACAGTCGCAGGGTGGAGTCAGCGCCACGGTCAGTCATGGACGATGAGGAGGAGAGTGTGACAGTGCAGACGTCGGACACCGTGGCTGCTAATGGACCGAGAGATGATATGTGCCTGACGCAGGTCAACACCACCGAGCGTGATGAGGCCTCCGTGTACAGTATGAACCTGTGTGTGTGGGTTGGGGTCACTTTAATCCTACTGATCATGATGCTACTTCCCGCTCACCTCTACCTTAAGAACTCACATTATCACATCATGCTTGTCGGTGTGTTTTTCGTCATCATCCTGCTTTTCCTCATGTGTTTCTCCGTGTCTCTCTTCCACTCCAAGACACGAGCCCTTCTACTACAGCGCCTTAACCTGGACGACGAGACTCGCTCTGGGATGGAGAGTGGGGCAGCTTCACCAATCCGCCGCAGCCCGATCTTCTCTCGGGCTGCCCAGACGCAGCTTCACGCTAGATCCCCTCAGCTGCGACCTCTCTCCCCCCACCAGCTGTCCTCCTCCACTCCCGACCTGCTCATCAACGGTCAGGTGGGAGCTCCACGGGATCACATCTCCCTCCAGCAACCAAACCAGTCGCTAGAAACCTCCTATAGTATCATCGGGACACACGGCACCCCAGAACACCGGTCTATGATGTCCCCAGTCCCAGATGCAAGTAGCGACCCTCCGCCCTACCACATAGCCATCCTCCTCCCCGACCCTGACCAACCAACCATGCGCAGGGAAACCGAGACGCCTCCTCCAGCTTACGGCCACATGCAATGACGCCCAAGGTTCGTATTCTCTTCGACTTAGGAGGCTTTCTAACACCTCCTCCTTAGCGATTTATTTTCATTTTTATAGTTTATCATTCCTTTGTATGTTGTTTATATCGTTCTTATATCAACATACAGTGCGTAAATAACATACATGAATTCATTAACGTACCAGACACAGGAATATATCGGTAAGGAAGAGGTGCTAGGGAACCTCCTAAACCGCTGAGAATACGGGTCCAGGTCTCACTGGAGATACGACAGCTCCAGGCAGCCACAAAGAGACTTCCATTACCGTGGTGTGCTGGGTTGCAGATTCCCGTTCAGTATACCATTTTTTGCACTACGCGCCAAGTTTGATTTTCCAAGGATGAGCATTCATCCATTTTTCATATATATACCTTTACCATCAACTGTCTACACCACATTACATGCACATTAGATATCACACTTATTTCCATCCCACATTAGCAATGGCCGCTGCATTAATATCAGCAAATTCGGTGGTATCTCGGATTGCCACCACCGGCAGGGCAGGGCTGGCGGCACAAGAGTCCTCCTGGTCGCAATTAAGCGACTGTGTCGACAGCGGTTGTTGCAAAAACTGTTCATGCTCGTCAGCGGAGAAGCGAGGGTTCGGCCCTATATTTCACCAGTATCCGTGGTCCTAGTACCAATCTCAAATCCGTTCACTTTTTTCTCCAATCAATATCCCCTCTAGCCCTGTTCCTCACAGAACTCCAAACCTCTCCCTCTACTGACATATCCCCATTTTGTTTTCCTGGTTACCATCTCCTCACAAACTTCGGTAACATGGGTGGCACCTGTTGTTTTATCAAATCTGAATTTGCAGTTGACACTATTTTGAACTTCAGCTAATTTTGATTATTCATTATATAAACTAAATTATCTAAATATTAACAAAAATATTTGTGTAGTTTACCGCTCCCCCAGTGCTCCTTCGGAACCCTGCGTATTGACTCCATATCCACACAGCTGAGCAACCTTAACCTCACCCTTACCACTGAAACAACCGTTTTGAGTGATTTTAACGTCCTTAATGTAGAATGATTATTGCAATCTACCAGGACTGACGATACTAGTCTAAAATGCGGGCTGTTTGCAGAATCATTTAATCTCACGTAATTGATAAAAAAAAAAAAAACAGCCAGAATACCATGCAGATAATCCTGACCATAATGCATATCTCTTGGACCTGATCCTGACAAAAAACCCAGATCAATACAGGACAGAATCAGTCACTACTTGGATCCTCCTACCACAATCTCATCGAAGCTTCATTGCCAGTTGCCACAAACCTCCCTGTTCTGTACCTGTCAGGGTGACCCGATGGCACTTTGATAGGGCACATTGGTATGGATTTAGAAATTATTATCTTATTGCTATTCCATGGCAGTCCGTCATCTCCAGTGACGTCAGTTTTACCCGGTCCCTCATTAATGACAATACAAGCTGGTATGGAATTGTTCATACCCAGTCAACAGTACACTAAAAGATCGGACTCCCCTAAATGGTTTGACAGGAATTGTGCCAGAGCTACTACCCAAAAGTCCTTAGCATACAACTCTTACCTAAAATAAAAAAAACATCTGATTTGATCACTCAACTTAAAATTGCTAGACACCATGCAAAAGCATGTAATAAATCTCGCTAAATCAAACTTTCTTCACAACCAAGCAACCATACTATTAAATAATCCTAATGACAATAGAATTTTTTGGTCAACTGTCATTTATTTCAGTAATTATCTAAGCAAGTCATCACCCTTTCCCCCACTAAAATCTTAAGATGGTAACATTACAAATGACCCGCAAGGTAAAGCGAACATATATATAAGTATATATATATATACATATCTATATATACTGTATATAACTAACCTTAACTCATCCAAGCCTAACCTGACCATACAAATTAGCCTAACTGAATAACAAGCTACCTATCTGATACCAAGAAAGCAAACGTAACTTAACCTAGACTTTCCTGGATAAGAGAAAGTGCAAAAATGGTACACAGAACGGAAATCAGCTGCCAGCGAACCTGTCCTGCCCGGGTGAACAGCAAAGACTCCCATGAACCAGTGTTGGCAGGCAGAAAGAAAGTCATGAACCAGTACAGCCTATCTCATGACCCACTTCGATACCCGGGATGTGCAGAGTGGTAGCCGACTCTCAGCTTAATGCATTCCTTAATGTTGGATGTCTTGTCTATCTATATATGCATGGCGTGAAACACAAGCCTAATTACTCATCAGTCAGTGCCAGTTCATGAGGAAGAAGTGCGTCTACACATTCCTCACAGTTCTAGACCATGGATTCTGTCACTATATATCCTACGCCTTTGGTCACTGTACCGATGTTGACTACTGTGCACTCAGCGTTTTTCACGATGTCACAGAGGCGGGAATCAACATGTCGACTGGATGCCATGCAGAAATGTGAGTACCGTTTTAAAAAATGATTTGCTGGAATGAGTGGAATGGGGAAGTATTTTATTCAGTTTTGTTGTGACTGTATGAAATGTGTATCATTTTTGGGTCGTATTCTCTCGCCGAGGAGCTTTCATAGCGCCTACACAAAAATTTATCAACTTAAACTCTGAATGGCACATACGGGTTTAAGATTTGAATTATTCCCTTAAGCTTTTCAGATAACAGTGAATCTAACAGGAACAATTTAAGATTTTTATTTATTTTTTTATTTATTTAATTATTGGCTTTAATCATTTCAGTTCCGAGGTCACCTTTATGTTTTCTTCCTGTCTCCATTTTTTTTTTTTTTTAAGTTGAGGAGGGACTTTATGAATTGCAAGGGTTAGATATAGCCTTCATTAGCCCCTTCGTTAGTAGATGTAAACTCAGTGAAATCGTCTGGAAGTAGAAAGAATAAACTGTTATAACACATCGAAGAATAAACCAGAAAATTACGTTGTTGGATTGAAAGGGTCTAATCACACATTTCGATAACTCTTTCACATATTGAAAACTCTTCCAAATTCCTTCAAATGCTGACAAATATAATTCCATCACATTCAAGATGAGACGGCAGAATCTGATGTACTATAGAACTCGGGGTGAAAGGGTTAATGAAGGCTGTTTTAATCCCATTAATCTTGTGACGTATTCTTGTTTTATTTTTACTACTTTAGGCGACTTTATTCAGGCTTGGAGAGACTTTTCGAAGTAGATGGGCTTAAAGTACAGTCTTGAACCCCACCAGTACGAAAGATATCTCCTTAGGCCATTAAAATCATATATAGGTACCAGGAATCAAATGAAATAATACGTCATTGTACTGAAAAGGTCAGCCATTTCAGGCCAAAGAGGAATTTCTCTAAGCTGAACTAAAGTATCTGGCGGTAGAAGAATAACGTAGCAATGACGTTCGTGGGAGGACTGGGTTGGTTTAGGTCATGGTGTAAAGAAGAGGTGGTGTACTCACTCGCCAGCGAAAATAGGTAGCCTACGGCCGCGCGCATGACGTTTGCAGGTTCACCACTCCCGGGACCGACCTCAGTTCAAAGTTGGCTTTCAGTCCGGTTAGGTCAGCCCAGTTTCCTATAATTTATCCTTAACAGAAATATGCCTAACAACTGTGCTGCCTTTGGGTGCTCTTCACACGCACAAAATGACGAAATTTCCCTCGCTTCCCCACACATGAGGAACTCCGTCAGAAATAGATATGTGCTGAAGAAAAAACAAGATCGGTGCTGATTATGTACGGATATGTAACAAAAGTTTTAAACCAAGTGCCTCTGCGGGAAGTCATAAACATGAAATACTTGATCGGCCAATACCACAGAGGCAGAAAAAGCTTAAAGATGATACATTTCCGACTCTACTCATGTCTGTATAGAGTCTCACCAATCTTTCTGCCCTGTTGTGCCCTTTCAAGCACTTCATCCACCAACATATTCTAATATTTTCCTTGACGTTATTCATACCAGCTAAGTTGGTGTTTAGTAGATAATAAAAGGAGTACAAGAAAATATCAGTCTCTTCACTACGACGGCATCTTTTTGTGTTTTGTTCTTGCCGCCGCCAGACGATTTTATTCAGCTGAAGATACTTTTCGGCCCCGAGTTCTTTTTTTTCTCCCGCTCATGAAAGAGGCGGTAGTGGGAAAAAATTGGAAAAAGGGAAAATGCAGCATCTCAGTGAAAAGGTTATAGTGTGGTATTAAAAAAAATAAATAAATAAAGTACAGGTGCCTGGAAGCGTTCTAAGCCCACGAGAATACGACCACATGATTGCCTTATAGATGGTATGGAAGAGGGAGGGGGAGAAGTAAATGTCTTCGGCCATATTTGCATTAATCAAAACTCAAACAAAAGATGATTTGAGCATATTCTTGGGTTGTCATGCAGTGCTAAATGAATGAGGTTTTTATTTATTATTAACGATATGTTGCGTCCTAATTATAACTTTGTACTTTTGTTTGTGAGTGTATACATCAACTTACCTGTATGCAGTTTTGTTTATATCAGTAACTTAGTGATCCATACATTACAAGATGATACCCAATTTTTGCTCTTTGTGTGGGAAGGGGGGTGGGGGGAAGCTGTAATAAATGATACGGTTATAGCCTGTTATTTATATGCAATGTTTACGTCAGTTTTGGGGAGGAATATGCCGTACTAACTGACACAGATTTATCAACTGATGCGTAGTTTGCCTTGGCCCATATCACTGATTCTGGGGAACATGCAGTGCTGTAATAATACATTGTTCTTTTTTTTTTTTTTTAGTTACGCCAGTTTTTATATCAATAATTTTAGGGGGAAATGCAGCATTACACGACTCGCATTTTGTCACCCATATGCAGTCTTGTTTAGATTTAAAAAACTTTTAGGGGCATACATTGCTAAATAGCATAATAAATTTTCTCACATCTATAGGACGTTGTGTTTATAGCAGAAAATTTGAGAGAAACAACATGCTGTGCTAAATGGCACATATTTTGTAATTGAATTAAATTTTATGTTTAAGAATCTTGAATCATGTGCAAGCAGGTCTTTAGATTTCATTTATTCATCCAAAGTATAGGCGATTATAAAGGAAGCAGAAAATGATGTTAAGTTGATTGTGAACGGAGGATTTAACTTCAGTGAAAATTAACACTAGTACAAAAATCCTACGGTTCATTCATATCTTCAAAGCGCAGATGAAGGTATAGGAAGTACTGAGTGACCTAAGCTAATTTTGATAGTGAGAATCAGCTGCAGTGGAAAGTAGAATTAGCAAGAAAATAGCAAGATCATAGAAGAAGGTAGAAGAGGCGATGCATTTTACAAACTTTTTGCACTAACTTCATGTAGATATTAGAGGCCAGGTGAGTGAATCTTTGTACTGTACATACCAATAAATACCTATGATTGAGGAATGACCGCTCTGACCTCTGTAAAAAGCTGGCAGGGCTGAGTTCATATAATTTTGCATACAGGGTGGTCCATCTATTGCTTCTCCCAATTTTGTGTGTGGCAGAGACGACTCAGTTTGCTGGTGTGATGAGCGTCGATACTTTGTCTGTTTCGTAATAATACTACTGAATCATGAGGTCAGTGGACGTGAAACACAGCCACCGTAAAGTAAGAAAAGAGCTATGGGAAGTAGAAAATGGTGCAGGTTAGAAACTGGTAACCCTGATTGTGCCGTCCCCAAAACACACAAGAAGTGGAATGAGTAATATATGGACCATCATACATAACTCTGGAGCCTTCGGAGTCAAAAGAGATAATCATGCTAGAGTCGAAGGTTATTAAGGTAAAAGCTTATGGTCCTTTTTTTTTTTTTTTATACCTCCTTAGTCAAGTTTATTTATGTGCATGGTATCAAATGATAGTACAGTTAGTGTACCGAAATATTCAGTATATCAACTTTGTAACCCGTTGAAATAAAATGAAAATTAAAAAGAAGTAATTGCACAAAAAACAGGCATCATATCACTTGGCTTCCTCTTACAGCATATGACAAAAATACTTTCATTCGAAGAACAGAAGAAAACTTAGTGCACAAGTATCTGCATTACATAGCTTAGATAATCTCTTGGAAGGAGAAACCCAATAAGAACTTATTTTCTAATGACAGAAAAGTCAGGATAACAGACAAATAAATAAATGAATAAATAATAAATGCACCAGTTAACCAGCCTCTTGGAGCATGAAACCCAAAAGTACAAACTCTTAAAATTCAGAGATGCCCATTTAGAATGGTAAGCTGTCCATAACTTGTGCTGAATGAGGATGAGGGAGAAAGATGTTGGAGGAGACCTAGAACCTTTGAAATCAATAGCTTGACCTTTCCTGTAAAATTACGCCGTGCGTAGAGTTGATCATGTGGAGAAAACGTAGCATGGGAGACTGACCAGGAAAGTGGGTGTGAAATGAAAGAAGAGGGTGAGGAATATTGGAGATGAGATGGAGAGGTGGGGCGGAGAGGTAATGTGACTTGAGGATGGTGTGGAGGGAAGACAACCTGACTGGGGAAGACGGGGCAACATGGAGGCAGTTTGATTGGAGCCTTCTCTTTTAGGATTTAGGCGCCTGGTTTTTTATGGACGAACTGATAGATAGATAGATAGGTAGATAGATAGATGGTAAAATTGCGGAACCAGAGGTGAAGACTACTAAGCTGCAATTTCTACTAGTTATGATGCACTTTGGGGTACTGGAAGGGGAGACGGAGGGTGGGGGGGCTAGAACCTTGAATATTAATAGGTTTTGCCTTTATCATAAATCTGTTGTACATGTAAAGCAAAATTACACGGCCAAAGTTTATCTGGTTATTGAACTTCAGTAACTACAAGCTGTACTGAGGAATGCTGGGGAAGGGCGAGCCAAAACCTCAGAAAATCAATAGCTCTAGTTGTCATCATAGGTCTGTTGATCTATTGTGTGTGTAAAGTTGCAAAGCACAAAGTGACCTTATTTCTGAATTATGGTGTCCAGCAGCTGTAATGTGGGTGTGGGTGTGGGAGGGGGGGTGGTGGTTGTGCTGGGAGGTGGATGGGTCCTATCAAACGCCTGGGGAACAGAAAGAAAAACGTAAAATCGTCAGTATAGTGAAAGGTTAAAAAAAATGAATCCAGGGTCGGTTTACATGATCAGATTGGGAGTGCGGTGTTCAGGTGCATGTATGTGACGAGTGGCCACGCTCTGACTTCTGACCATAGATTACAAATTCCGTTCCCTGAGGCCTAGCTGATTTTATCCACTTGCATAAGGTTTTGAGTAATCATTTGTTATCAGTCTACAAAAGCACCTCAGAAGTGACTGGTAAAATTTTCCGGCGTTAGAGTAAATAAAGTCAATATTAGATATGTTACCCGTTCAATCTAATGACTTTACATTTATTTTATGTTATATTCTGATGATTTTGTTTAACGTACGATAGATTTTTGAAATGGGGGAGTTAGGCCTATATAGAGCCATCATTAACCCCTTCACTGCTAGAGATCTAAGTCAAATGAAATGGTCGAGTAGTAGAAAAAATAAAATAGGAAAGTACGTCATAGCACTGAAGAGATTAAGCCAGCATTTAAAAAGAACTGTTTACATGCTCGTGAGAAAGTATGGTGATAAGTAGTATCGTAAAGGTATTGCAGTGGGGTAAATACTCCACGCTACTTATATTAGTATCGTAAGGTGAAATTTAGACGTGTCATAATATTTCAAATTGTAAATAATCGGAATGAATTATCGACGTTCCTCGTTTTAGTATCGTAAAGTGACTAAAAAAAGAGATGGTTTGTATCGCATAAATCTACCTGTTCACTTCCATAATCAAATTTCATAGTGATACATCTTTTTATCTATGGTGGTCTGTTGGGAGGAGTCAGTAATCGCTAAAGTAAATAATGAATAACGAGTAATAAGTAATCTGTGTGGGTGTGGGTGTGTAAGGAAAGAATAATTACATCAATATAAGGATCAGGGCTGCGTTTTATGAGGCTAATCTAAAAAAAAACTCCTCGATTTTTCAGAAACAATCACAGTAAACACCACCCTTATCCATTATAGGTTATCCATGAAAGTCTGATCTCTTTATAATTGTGTTTCTGTATGCCAGGTTAGGCCAAGTAAGCGTGCACATATTTACATACTGTTAGGGAGAATACAGTCAGTACAGTTACAGTAAATTCGGTTACAATCAATGTTACAGTCAGTACAGTCAATACAAATATAATCAGTACAGTTACAGTTATTACTGTAATACAGTCACAGCCAGTACAGTCAATAGTCATTACAGTTACGGTCAGACTCAATAGTCAGTGCACTTAGTAATTATTTCTTGCACACCACCGCCACCACCGTCATCATGATCATCATCAAAAAGCTATAACAGTATAAGCAAGTGGGTTGGAAGAACAGAAATTTTGGTTAATTCGTAGCTCCCGGACGTGTAAAGGAAATATTGACCAAAACAATACATTAAACAACACATACACAAATTATTTTCTAATCTTATTCGCTACACTATATTCTGAACTTATTTGGGACGTATTCTTCTCGGCTCAGGAGATTTTGTAATATCTCTTCCTCTGAGTTATATAGGGTCGTCCATATATAACTCTTCTCTCCTGATCTCCCTGGCGTTGTCTCGTGTGTTGTAGGGACGCCGTAGTCAGCTTTATAAACGTTTATCCGCATTATTTATTCATTTCCTGCTCCCACTGCCACACTCAGTAGCGTACAAGAGAATACTAAGGTGTAGCAAGCAAACTAATCGCTCAGGTAGAGGTGCGACGATTTCCCATATGGTGACGAAAACAGGGCTCATTCTGCTGGTGTGTGTGTGTGTGTGTGTGTGTGTGTGTGCAAGGAAGAAGGAACCAAAGGCCTGAAGCCCGCAAGATTGTTCCCTCCAAGAAAAGGCAAAAACAAGACAACAGAGAGCCAAATTCAAGATCTGTACCATCCAGCTATCTACAGAGACCATTGTGATCCACAGAAGAGTCGTATGTTCACCAGCTTAGGAGGCTTTTTCGCACGTCTTCCTTATCAGTATATTTTTGTATATGGCACATTAATATTTTCTTGTTTGTTAATATTCTGTATCAAGATAGATTCTGTAAATATCATTGAATGAGAATATTAACGTGCCATTATGAAGTCTGAAGCCTGTACGGTGGCTACAGGAAATATTAGATCTATCGAACCTCTAATCTTGTACAGTGGGTAGGCTAACTGCTAATTTTGTACAGTCGGAAGAAGTACTAACAAATATATCATGTCTCCTTCAAAAAATAGCATCTTCACGACCTGTGCTTAAAGTCTGACTAGTTAAAGAGGGGGAAAAAAATATTACTTGTTCTTTAATCGAAGTAGAAATACACTATGAGGAAGAGGTATTGAAGAGCCTCCTAAGCCAATCAGAAATCTTGTCATACCAACTTGATCAAAGGAATGAAATAATAAAATCTGTTAATGTACATCCTTGTGGTTTTTAATTGCCCTTTGTAAGTGTAAGTGGTGTTGTTGATTCTGTGCTTATAAATAAAAGCTAGGTTCTTAATCCACTTGCAAAAAAAAAAAAAAAGACTAAAGGGGAAGAAGAATAAGTCATGGATAGAAGAAATAAGGAAACTATAGAAAAGGAAGGGCAAGGAAGATCAGGGAAACAATTAAGAGTAAGCAAGAAATTGGAGATGAGGGAAGAGTTAGATATGGATAGAGGAAATTAGGAAACAGAAGAGAAAGGGAGGAAGAAGGCAGAACACGAGATGCAAAGAGAAAGCAAGAAGAGAGAAAAAAAAGAAGGGAGAGTATATGAAAACAAACAAGTGCACAGAAGGACGAGAGAGAATAACAAGTGAACAAAAGGAAATATAGAGAAAAGGAGAAGTAAGAGGATAACAGAGTGCAAGAGAAGAGCAGGATGAGGTAGACAATGGGAGAGGGAGGGAGAGTAAAACAAGAAGATATCAGGAAAGGGAACAAAAGGAAGAGGGAAGGAGAATAAACTACAGCAGAAGCAAAGAGTAGTAGCAGTTGAAGCCATAAGTTCATCTGAACGGTACCCTACAGACTGCAAGCTGAAGTTGTCCCCCCTCCTTCAGTCCACCATCCCCCTTTCAGAGGAAAGGGAGTGAGCTGAGTGACGCTTGTATAATTGCAGTTATAACGGTGGATATGGAGACAAAGAAATATTAAGGCAGGCACAGGAGAAGGAAAGGAACAAAAAGAATGGTGATGGAGGAGAAAAGGAAGAAGCGTAGAAAGAAAGATAAGCTATGGTTGAAGAAAGAGAGGGAAGATAAAGAGGAAACAGGTGGACAGAAAGACAGAGAAGAATAAGTCAGACAGAAAATGCAAGGGAACAGACGGGATGGGATTGAGACCTAAGAATAGGAGGACAAACCAAGACGAACTATGAAGGTAATGACAACGGGAGTAACGAAAAACTTTAGCCTACCCTTTAAAATTTGTTTTCTCCAAAATGCTTTTCATAAAAAACTGTTGCGGTTTAGGATTCAAGGGCTAACTATTCAATACTTTATTTATTTATCTACTTATTTATTTATTTATTTATTTATTTATCTATTTATTGAGTTATTTTGGTTATATGGGGTGCTACGCGTATGATGATCCACTCCACTGAGCGATTTCTTGTGTTACGGGGATTACTGAGTCACATTTTTTTTTTTGAAATACCGATATCTGCAAAGAAACTGAGTTTACATCTATCATAAGAAACAACCTTTTTAGTATTACATGCCGTAAGGTGCACAGAGCAAAATTTGAATATGCTTGTTCTCCCTGTAGTCAATGTAAACATTGTATGTAAACATTCTGACCAGCCGCGCCAGGCGAAAACGTTTACTCCAGTAAATTAATAGTTGCTGGGTTAGTAATATGTATTGAAATATAACTTGTTCTTGTTGAGGTTCTAAACCATCGGTTAAGCTGAACACATATCACGATTAATACTGTAATTCGATTATTCCTTTCAGAAGATGACGGATAGGTCCTTAGGATTGCCTTGTCTTTCAAACAGCTCCTTTAGCTTGGGCATAGTTATTTTGATTTGATGATATTTATTGTTGTAAAGGTGTACGAAGTACGTGCACAACACCAGAAAGTGATAGCTCTTGCCACACACCTTCAGCAGATACAGTTTTATATGGTCATTGGTTACAAAATCTTGGGCGTAGGCACATGCCCTTTAAAAAGTATTAGTTATAGTATGTTCAGAGATGTAAATGAATTTATAAGACATATTACGCACAGAAGTGAGAAGTAATGTCAGGGCAGTATGGTCGTACAGCATGTCAGCAGTAGCCACAGCCGAAGATGCTGACATCGTACCACCTTATCAGTGAGTCGTATGGGGTCAGTGAATGATGGCCAGAACACTCACCCACATGGCTCCACTCACTCCTTCTGGCTCATTGTCTCTGAACTTCACCACTAACCTATTTAGTTATTTAATTGTTTTATACAAGCCCTTCCGTGGTACACACCAGTGTTTTCTTGTGCATTGTTGTGAGCGGTATATTTGTTAGAGTCAATGGCTAAGCTGTGGAAGACGTAGTCTGTGCGGCTATGATGTAGATATACAAGCAAAATACAGTATGTATAATGCTGAATAACGTTGCGAATGGGGCCGAGAAATGTAAGATAGTTTGAAGAACAGCAGCTATTTGTGTGGGTTACAATACATATAGTAAATGTACATTCAAGAATTGTGGTACAAATACAGGGTGTTTATGGAGAATGGAAAGTCACAGATTTACATACCTGTATGATTAACCATGAGATTTTCTCAGTCAGCATAAGAAGTTATAGAACACTGTAACCTCTCCTGTGGGGCAGATGACGGCCTGCCTCCTGCAAGGCAGCCGTGTTCTGGTTTATGCATGGTAATGTAAGAGTTTAGATCAATAAGTTGAGTCCTTAAGACATTTACATTCCAGGTTAGAAAGGTATGGTAAGGTATAAGCGGATCTAACCCTGGGCTTTATCCTTGCCATTAACTGGCTCATCCTCACCTCACAGTGCCATAGCTCCTTTTTCATTTCTCCCAGGTCTTGGCACACTTCATCTAACCTCCCTTGAACAAGTTTTTCATCCTGGGCACTGGGAGCTGCCATAGTTTCTCCCTTTGCACAAGCCCCTGCGTTCATTTGTCCACCCACAGGCTCCTCCCCTCCGCCATGGCCTGGAGGGCCAGAAGCCTCAGACATGTCGCACGCTGCTGCAGAATCCCTGCTTTCCATGGTAGACTTGACAAGGTAGTCCTCCTCTTGCTGCAGACGCTGCTTGACCCGGCAAAGTCTTTGGGATGACTAGGTCCTACACAGCTGAGTGGAGGTCCCCAGTGACATCCCGTAGACTGGTGTCATGCTGTCTGGATTCATCATGTGGAGGTTTACTTGCCGGGGATTCAGCAGGACAGACTAATGGCTGACTGTGCACAGGTGAGGCAGTAGTTGTTGTCCCTAGCTGTGGGAAATTTGAGGCCTGTTGACACACCTCCCAGGCATTGGTCGGTGCCAGCAGTGATGGCTGTGCTACCTGGGCTTGTGCTGCAGTGTGTTGTGGTGCCAGGGGCGACCCTGCTTCTGGGGTACACAAGGACAAATGGGCATTGTGCTCCCCTCCACAGTTGCAGCAGTTGGGTTTGCAGCATTCACCTCTCTTGGTTTTTTCTAGGCAGGTGCTACTGTCATGCCTTCCAGCACAAAATCAACACCAGTATGCTGCACTGCACTTCCATGCCAAATACCCCCACCTGCTGCAGCGGCATCGGAGGTCAGGCTTCGAAACATAGCATGCAGCTTTCCTGTATTCCAGTGACCTGATGAAAACTGTCTGTGGTGCCTCCCCCTTCATCAGAGCAATAAGCTGTGGCCTCAGATATTTGCCAACCATTCTTCTCTTCAGCCACAGGACATTTATTGGAGCTGCAAGATCCTTCACTACCCAGTAGACAGGAACATTATGAATAATAATCCTGGTCTGGGAGCAGTTGGTAACAACTGCTTCCAGAACATCACCATTAAAGCCATCACTAATCAATTAATCCACAGCATGGTCACTTCTCACTGTTATGTATGGACGTGTCCTACCTCCTTTGAACAGTACCTCAAATTCAGGAAACTGCTTAGCTACAGAAATAGTACACCTGGCTTTTTGCGAGCATGAGAGCTCACAATCCCAGACGAAATTTAGCTTCACACTGGCATCACGATTTTGTTCCAGTTTACCACATTCCATTTCAGGGTCAGCAGCCGATGCATTGTACTCCTCTCGCGTGCAGAGGCATTTACCTTGTGCTGCGGCACCACAGGTACAGCCATCCATGTTCGTTTCTCGTCCTAGGGGTTTTTCTTGCCCTTCCACATCACTCTTCTAGGACAAGAAACTATCACTGGCTCCAGCCTGTTTCACGATGCTGTGGATGTGATGGGAAGGGCAAGACCCTCAGCGTTTATGTCGAAGGCTGCATATGGGCATTGTAGCACACGCCTGCACCCTGTAGCCACCCGGCTGCTACTTATGCACATACTGTAGTTATTTATTTTTATTTTTATTTATTTATTTTTTTGTGCATGGAAGAAGGAACCAAAGGCCAGGAGCCCACAGATTGTTCCCTCCAAGAAAAAATAAAAACAAGATAACAGCCATATTCAAGATCTGTTCAATTATGCATGTTGTTCAGGGTACAGATAATTGGTATATGAGTAACTTAAATGTTCCTGTGTTATCTTTGATGTGAGTTTCATGTAGGCCTAGTTAAGGTATGACTTCACTTCTTTACATCATTCTGCTAGTATGGTAACATGACCACAAGTCTAATGTAATGCCAGCTCCGTTCACTTGTTCATTTTTTTTTTTCATTATTTATTTATCTTTAAGGGGAATATTGGCGTCCTTGGGAACTGACCATGAGCACCCTTCAGAGTTATCAGCATATTCTTCTGAAGGTTTATAAAATGAAAATTAACCCAAAGCAAACCTCGCTAACCAAATCTAACAGTGAAAGCCATGCCCTTTGTGCCATACCTAGCTGAGGTATACTTAAGCAAATTTTAAAACTCTTGAATAAAATAATAGGGAATAATTTTAGTTATGCCCCATGGTTTTTTCAGGGTGTTCTCTGGCATTATCTCCCCAAGTTAGCGGGAGGCCTTCTCAGTGGCACTGTTGTTAATGAGCAGAGTATGGTACTTATATAAAAAATTTGCCTGAAATTTTATCATGCTGTTCTTGGTGCCTGTGTGACATATTATAGACAAATGATTCTTTGTTGTCATCACATGCTTGTAAGCAAAAGAGCACCATTGCAAGTTGCCAAATCCATGTGTTGCATCTGTATCAGTTCCTTTCCTGATAGGATAGGTGAAATCAAGCTAAGTATATATCACAGGTAAGTATTCTTCCCTTTATGTCCCTTTCCAGTTAGAATTTTCTCACTAGACATCTCATTTTTTTCTAAATGCAAAATAAGTGCTATATGGTGTTTTTCTTTTCTCAGTACAGGTCGCAACCGGAAGGGCAAAAAAGCTGTTGTTTACCCAGATCTTCAGTCTGGTATTCGCCCTGTCAGACATTCAAGTGATATGCCTGTTCTTCAACCACCATCTGAAATACCAGGTGATGACACGAACAGCTCCGACGAACCAGGATCACATGATTCCACGTATGACCCACGACCTGAAGCTGACAAGAAACTGCATTTCATCACCCAGCCTCAACTCATTGATTTGGTCTGTAATCTAATAATTACTAAACAACAGAGTGAACTCCTAGCCTCCCGTCTGTAAGAATGGAATCTGTTGGATAAAGCTGCACGGATGACAACGTTCAGTTAAGGAAGCACTCGTCAGATCTGCAGCAATTGTACTCAGTGGAAAACACCCTATAGGGTCCAGACCCTATAGTTACCTCGGCTAAGGAGATTATGTTTTACCCTTCGTTGGTTTGTTTGTTTGTCCATCTGTCAGTTGGTAGAATTACACAATAAGTGTAATGGATTTTGATGAAACTTTGTGGAAGGGTGGGCCATGGGCCAAAAAAGAAATACTGTAATTAGATTTTGGGCTGGATCCTGATCTGGATTTGGAGTGTCCTGCATAATATTTCCAAAAGTTCTCAATGAATTTCAATGAAATTAAGTGGAAAGGTGTGCCATGGACCAGGAAAGAATTGATTATATTTTTGGGTGGATCCAGATCAAGATCTTATATCCATGGGTCCAGATCCAGAATTGCTCAAAAAGTTATGAATGGATTTTGATGAAAAATTGTGGAAGGGTGGGCCGTGGCCCAAGGAAGAAATTATTAAATACTGGGGCAGATCCTGATCCGGATCCAAAGTATCCCACATAGTATCTCCAAAAGTTCTCAATGAATTTTAGTGAAATTTTGTGGAAAGGTGGGTCAAGGACCTAGAAAGGTTTTTTTTAAATTTGGGGGCAGATCCAGATCCGGATGCATTTTAATGGCATTGGCGGAGGTATGCACTCTCTGAGTTCTTTCTAGTTTGTAATTACTGTGTATTAATTTATGGTACAGATACTACACTGTTATTTTTATGTTCTTTACATGAAATATAGTATCATAAATGACATTCCGTGTTAAAAGCTGCTATTTTTTTTAATGACCCTTTTTGCCAATAAGTCCTATATGAGTCACAGAAAATATATCTGTTAAAGTTGTTTAGCTTCCTGTCAAGCTGAAATACTAATGTCTCAGTTTATAGAATGAGTCATATGTGAAAAGTTGCAACATTTGAAAATGGTGCACTCATGTGAGAGTTGTGACATTTTATGATAATACTGCCTGTAATTGCATGAAAACCAGAAACTTACTTACAAAAATATGTTATTTTGTACTTTAATTCAGATGGCATTTCCTTTATGTTAATAATCCTTTGCCTCAGTAATGAGATAACTGCAGAAATAATCAGGAGTATGTTTGTTTCTTTGTGGGATTGTTGCAGTATTAAATAAAATGTATATTTCTTATTCAGACTCTGGTAGAATATGTCTGTGAGTGTTCTGATCATGCTTATTTTCAGGAATAATACTGCGAATTTTTTTCAGTACAGCACTATAAAGCAAATGGAAAATTTCCTCACACCTCTACTACACCTTATATATAGAACCATCGGTCTATCTATCTATTGCCAGACGCCTTAATTCCGTAAGGGGTGGCCACAAACAAATCGCCTCCATATCGCCCTGTCTCCCACCATTTCACAGCCCTGCTCCCAGCTCACACCCTCCTCTCTCATATACTTCACTCCATCCCTCCATCTCATCCTTGGCCTCCCCCTCCCTCTCCCCCCCTCCACCTCTCTCACATACACTCTCCTCATCAGTCTCTCACTCATCATCCTCTCCACACGGCCAAACCACCTCAGTGTGTTTCTCCTAACGCTTCCTATCACATCCACATCCACACCACAATGCTCCTTCTCTTCCTCATTTGTCAGTCTGTCTCTCCATGTGACCCCACATGCTCCTGTCAAATAACTCATTGCCACTGCCCTCACTCTTGACTTTCGTCCCTCCAACAAGGTCCCTTCACTTCCATACGTTAGAGTTGGTATCACAATACTGTCATGTAGTAACATTTTCACTTCCATGCTCACTTTCCTGTTTCTTATCACTGCTTTTAAGGAACTGTCAGATCATGAAATAATGTCAATCAGGGTAAATAAAAACAATTTTTCTTAACTTTGCTTCACTGATTCTGTTTTGAAGTAAATGGGCAGACTGGATATCACATGGTAGTGGGTACATAACAACCTAAAACATGACATATGAATGAAAATTATACAACCAGTCAGTGCTGAGATTTTAAAGAATATGTTTTTTTTTTTTTTTACTATGGTGAATTGGGAAAATGATAACTGTTTTTGGGGTAAAAAAAAATATATATATCTAACAAAAACTCTGAAACTAATGGAAATATAGCTTCCAAAAACTCTTGAATTTTCCTTATTTATGTTTACAACACACTCAGACATAACCAATGATTAGATAAAAAAAAAAAATTACATCATACATTCTGAATGTAGATACATGATTTCAGTTATGAACGAAGGCTTTACCTCGGCCAGCGAAGCTGGAGGTTATGTATTCACCTGTGTTTGTGCTTCTTGTTTATTTGTTCACACAGTGTCTCCAAAAGTTCCCAGTGAATTTCAATAAAATTTCGTGGAAGGGTGAGCCATTGGCCAAAAAAGAATTGATTAAATTTGGGGGCAGATCCAGATCCAGATCAGGATCAGGATCCTGCAGTCACACTGACGGTGGTATGCGCTCTCTGTGTGCCTTCTTGTCCTTTATATATACTGGTACCTTACTTGTTTGGACTGATTCATGCAAACTTCACATTCTTCTAATGTTGTGCCTTTTTAGGAGAAGGAAATGCAAACTTAACTACATTTTTTAAGCATTCATGAACTTCTGCTTCTTCAGAGTGATAACTGTATTGCTTTCCATGCAGTTTATCTTCAATGTGAAGTTTTGTTGCACCTCACACTCCTGTTTTGTTGTATTTTTTGCTTTGTTGCTTTTTTAGTTGCAATAAGAAGCCTAGGTTTTTTATTATCCCTTTGGGGTGTCTGTACCCGGGGTAAAAAAAACACATATCTATACTGGAGTTACAAAAGCAGGCAGGTCCTGTCTCTTGGTTTGGCTCTTAAGGGCAACTATCACTGATCACCTGAAAGCAGAATGAATGCAGTGCATTCATAGCACCTAAAGTGGCATTACTTAAAGAAAAAATGCCATAAAAGTTAAATGAGCAAAAAATAAAATAAAAATTCTTTGTTTGATCATGACCTGGCACCAAATCATTGTTGGGCAGATCTGCATACACATAATATGGAGTATAGGTAGGCCTATCACCATATCAGAAACTAGAAAAATTAGGCAACAGATAAAGATTGGCAGGGCTGTGTTACTTTTTACTCCAACTTGCCCTATGCTTTTTTTTAACCCTGATTGACTATATTTGTTAATATGAATAACTACATGTACAGTATCTCCAACCTTGGCTAAACCTCATACCCTTCCTCATTTATGTTAAACTCAGTTAAAACCTTGCAGTCTACTTGTAACACTGCTGTATCTTTTATGTACCAACCCTCCACAGACACTACATTTCACTTGATCTCACCATGGGAAGGACCCTGATCTGACCTTGGTGAGGCATTGGTTCCCCACATGGTACTGTACTGTACTTGTTGGATCGCCCCACAAAAGCAGTTACTTGTTTGTGGTCAGTGGGTGTTCTTGGCCTTTCAGACTAGAGTTAAGGAACAACAACTACCAACTCCTCTCCTGTACATGGTACAAGGTCACCGTCCATTCTTGACTAACGAGCCTTGGTCCACCATGCCAGCCATAATTGTTGTCCTCCTCACATACACTCTCAGACCCTGAGACTGCATATCCTCCCACCACTTTCTGAATCCTCTACATACAACAACCCTTATGGCAACCCAAGCTTGAAATCCTGTTACATTACTTCAGACACCACAATACACAGAAGGGGACTCAGGACATACCTATCGTGCACTCTCACCATAATTGTTAACTCCTTTCTGACTCAACACCCACTCAAGTGTGTTCTTGAGCCATCATAAATTTTCATTACCATGCATATCACCCACTTTTTTGTCCCAGGTTTCACATTGTTCACTGTGTGATCTCTCTGGGCACTCTATCTAAGGTCTTGTTCAAACCCACAAAAACTAAATTGAGCTGTGTCTTTATCATGAACATGTGTACTTGTTTTACTATGAAAATTGAATCTGTTTTGCACAAACAAGCAGAAACCCAAATTTCATCTCATCAGTCTTCACAGTTTCCCTGATCATACTTTCCCAAACCTTCTCTGTACCTTTCTTTATCTGATTAAACAACTTCAGACCTCTGTACACAGGTACCTTTTTTTTTGTATGAGTAACATAAAAGTGAATATTAATGGGCCATATAGCTACAGTAGTACACTGGTAAGGGGGAGGTGCCAGGGAGCCTTCATAGCTGACTAGAATACAGGTATGGACTCAGTAACTACTTCAGCAACTTGGCTGCATTTAAGCAGTTCTTGAGGTACATTCATTTTCAGCATTGGAATATCCACCTTTGTTTCTGTAGGGCTTAATTATGATGTCTGCATATGCTTGCTAAAGAATTTCTTTAAATCAGAATGTTTAGTTATGGCATACTTTAATGTGGTGTGACACAAGGTACCTGTGAAATAATCAGTAATGCCCTTGATATAGATGTAACATTTTATTGTCCATCTGGTTTTAATTAGAGAGCAAAAGAAGGTGTATTCAGTGCTGTGTTAGAGATGGAAGGAGAATATAAGGGTACATTGGTCAGTTGGATCAAGGATTATACCAGTAAACCTGAATATAGTAGCACAAACATGTATGACTGTATGTGAGTATGCTCCAACAGAAGATCAAGTGGCTAGAATGAAAGCAGAGTTCTTAGAGTATATTGAAGCATGGTAGGAGGTTTTAAATTAGTGTTATTTATTGGAAAAGATGTGAATGGGTAATTAGGGAAATCAAGAACAGATGGGGTGGTTGCCATGAAATACTACAGTTTGACAGTGGGTCCCAGTTGACCCAGGTCATGTGACATCCAGTTGTCATATTACCTACCAAAGTCGTCTCACAAACTTAATCAGGCACCATGCAGTACAGACTACATGCATAGAAAATCCCCCCCCCACCCCTCTTTTTTTGTTTTACAGCATTAAACTCTGTGGAATGTGAGTTGCTTTATCTCCTAGGGATTGGCTGACCACCTATGATGGGGAAGTATACTGTAATACATTCTTAGATACTTAAGAAATCTTCAATGGAAGATAAAATATGACAGTTCATATGAGACATTCTGTAATATACATGCAATTGTGAAATTTGGTGACTTGTTTTGATGTAAGTGCTTTTGAAAATAACAGGTAATGTGTGTTTTTGTAGTAGAATTTGAGGTGTCAGTAGTTGTGTGACTAGAGTTGTTGGAGGGGGTGGGAGGAATTATGTTTGGTATGACACGAGGAGTGTATAGAGGTGTTTCACCTGACACATCTATCTATCTATCTGTTGCCAGACGCCTCAATCCCGAACAGGGTGGCCACAAACAAATCACCTCCATGTCACTCTGTCCCCTGCCATTTCACTACCACGCTCCCAACTCACACCCCCCTCTCTCATATACCTCTCCACTCCATCCCTCCATCTCATCCTCGGCCTCCTCCTCCCTCTCGTCCCCTCCACCTCACTCACATACACTCTCCTCGTCATTCTTTCACTCTCCATCCTCTCCACATGCCCAAACCACCTTAACGTGTTCCTCCTAACGCTTCCCATCACGTCCTCAACCTGCACATACCCATTAAAATTTCTTCAGTTGATGTATTTTCTGCCATCACTGGTCTCAATACTAACAAGGCATATGGTCCTGATGGAGTCCATCCTGCTGTCCTCAAGAACTGTGCTTCTGTGCTTACACCCTGCCTAGGTAAACTCTTTCGCCTTTGTCTGTCAACTTGTACCTTTCCTACTTGCTGGAAGTTTGCTTTCATTCAGCCAGTCCCAAAGAAGGGTGACCACTCCCTACCCTCTAACTATCGTCCAATTGCTTTAACATCCTGTATCTCAAAAGTTTTTGAATCAATTCTTAACAGAAAAATCTTAAAGCATCTTTCTGTCACAACCTTCTTTCTGATCATCAGTATGGGTTCCATCAGGGATGCTTCACTGGCAATCTTCTCACCTACCTTTCAGACTCCTGGTCATCCTCCTTTTGGGACTTTGGCAAAAGCTTTGCCATTGCACTTGACATCTCAAAGACTGTCGATCGAGTCTGGCATAAATCTTTAATTTCCAAACTGCCCTCTTACGGTTTCTATCCTTCTATCTGTGCCTTCATCTCTAGCTTCCTTTCTGGTCATTCTATAGTCGCTGTTGTAGATGGCAATCGTTCTTCTCCTAGATCTATCAACAGTGGCGTTCCTCAGGGCTCTGTCCTATCACCAGCTCTCTTCCTTTTATTCATCAATACCCTTCTAAGCTGTACATCTAACCCTGTCCACCCATATGATGATGATTCCACCCTTCACCTTTCCATTTGGTTCCCGCAACATCCATCTCAGTAGTTACTTCAACAAACAAGGAATGAGTCTATGGCACACCTTATGTCTGACTTGGCTTGTATCTCTGATTGATGTAAAAATAATCTTGTTGTTTTTAATGCATCAAAAACTAGGTTCTTACACCTATCAACCCGACATAATCTTCCACAGGATTACACACTAATGTTTAATAATGTCCAGCTCAGTGTCCAGCATCATCCTTGAACATGCTTGGGGTTTCATTCATTCAGGATTTATCTTGGAAAGAACATATTACATCTCTTGTGAAATCTGCTTCAAAGAGATTAGGTGTGCTAAGCCGACTCTGAACTTTCTTTACTGCTGCACAGTTGTTGACTTTGTACACGGGTTTTATTCGCCCCTGTGTGGAGTTCAATTCTCATATGTGGGGAGGCTTCCCACATGCAGCTCTTCTCAATAGGGTGGAGTCAAAGGCTTATCATCTCATTAACTCTCCTCCTCTTACTGATTCCCTTCAACCTCTGTCTCTTCGCTGCACTGGTGCACCTCTATCTCTTTTCTGTCGCTACTTCAACGGTCACTGTTCCTCTGAGCTGTCTGCTTGAATCCCTCCACCTCCACAATGGGCACATAGCACCCATTTAGCAACAAACTCTCATCCCTTTTCTGTCCATCTCTCTAATGCAAGAGTTAATCATTACTCCCAGTACTTCATTTATGCAACTGGTCAACTCTGGAACTGTCTTCCTCTGGCTGTATTCTCTGCTTCCTATGATCTCCAGCCTTTCAGACGCAGTGTGTCCAGTCATTTTGAAATGAACGAATCTTGAATTTGGCTCTCTCTCATATTGTTTTTGTTTTTCTTGGAAGGAATGGTGTTTGGGCCCATGGCCTTTGGTTCCTTCTTCCTTGCATTAAAAAAAAAAAAAAAAAATGTACTCTGGTACTGTCTGGCATTTGTAAGTGTATTGCATGTGGTGTGGATCCATTCTCTGCAAGAGTTACATTGAATGGATCCATGTACTTGTCTGGTGCTTGTGATATGTAGGGAGCAAACTGGGCAAGTATATCATTCAGGGGGCCCAGGATTTTCTCACTGTATCCGACTGGTGTGAGGAGCAGGGAAATGACTGCTGGAGAGTCATTTCTTTTTGTGTAAAAAACAATGTAGGGAGCTAGCTACCTCCACACAAAGAAATAACCTGCCAGGCTGGACTGGGATCCTCCTTGCAGGGCACAGGGCAAGATGAGGAGGTTCTCTTCACAGGCAAGAGCAGCAGCTGGTTCTCTCCACCCAGGACAATGGCAGCACCATGTGAAGACTCATCCCCACTGACAAGTTTGAAAGGAAATACTGCAAATAGTAGAGTTATGGCTTTTTAAAAGAATGCACCCATGGAGTGTTTAGTAGGGTAAATGGTCAAGAAATGGAAAATGTTAGTGCTTTCATATATTCTGGTAGTGTGGTGAGAAGGGATGGGAGTTTGGAGAATGAAATGTTACAAAGGGTACAGTGGGGAAGGATGGTTGCAGAAACATTTAGGGTGGTGACAAAGAATAGGAAGGTGAACATGGAAGTAAAGAAATAGTTGTATGACAGTGTTGTGATTCACACTTGAATATACAGAAGTGAAGCTTGGACTCTGCTGGAATGGTACAAGGCAAGAGTGGGATGTGAAATGTCCAAAAAGATCAGGAGGCAAGAGTGGGATGTGAAATGTCCAAAAAGATCAGGTGGAGTTATGTGGAAAGAGACAGACAGGAAAAGGAAGTTTTAGAGCATTGGAGTATTATTGTGGATGTGCTGGAAAGCATTTGAAGTCCCCTGAGATGGAGTGGCTATATGAAGATATATGGAAAATGAGAGTGTCTAGGAGACTGTATGTGAGGGAGTTGGAGAGGAAGAGGTGGAGGTAGAGGCTGAGGATGAGGTGGAGGGATAAGGTGATAAGGTATATGAGTGAAAGTTTGTGCAGAGGCAAGATGACATGAAGTGCACTGTTTGTGGCCATCCCCTTTAAGATAGGTACATAGATAGAGTTATGGGGCCAAGACCTGGTAACAGTAACTGACCTTCACAACACTCCCAGGTGGAGAACTCAACCACATTTACCAATTGTCCAAGATGAGACTACTCTTCATACATATCTCTTATACACAACTCATCCTTTTGGGGGCTATGCCTCCTCCATTTCCCATGCACCTCACCATATGAAAGGACCCTGTTCTGACCCTGTCAAGGTACTGCCTGCTACAGGAAGGTCGCTGCTTGCTTCTGCCCAATGGGTTCTGCACGGCCAGACAGACAGGGATAAAGCAACAACCTGTACAGCTGTTCTTGTGTATAATACAGGAAGCCCTCGTTATATGCTTCTTTTTTTTCGTTAAATTCATAGAAAATTACGAACAGATTGCCTGTTAGTGTTTCATTTCCACCCATAAAACCTGTTTACTTTTTTCCTTCTATTTACATTTTCGTTTGTGTGAAGGATGTTATTTTAGAAAACATTACAGACATACTGTACTTACAAGAACTTACTGTATATTTGTTACCACATTCTGTATAGGATGGTCTTTACAATGGAACCTGCAGGCATTTCTGTCCCGACGCAGCAACATCGCAACACCATAATCCTTCATATGCTCCCCTCTCTATACGAGTACAGTACTTCACTCTCTCACCCGATTCATAGTCTACCTCTTCTTCTCTCAGCCGTCCCATTCCTATTGATTTAAACACCTGGCACCTTAAACACATGACACTTTTCGTGAGTTTATTGATTGCTGATACAGGCACGTTATGTTGGTTAATCATTAACATATAAAAGAAGTAAGTGAGTGAGAGAGGAAAGTATGGAGCTAGGCTGAATGAGAGAGGATTGTGAGGGAATGAGGATGAAGAGAGGTGGGTGAGCAAGGTGGAAGATGATCTGAGAAAAATGAGAAAGTGAGAGACAGGTGGGTGAGTGTGGAAGAATGAGAAGTTTGTGTGGCTGGGGGCAAGAGGAAAGGCTTGGGCACCTCTTGTATTCGAACGCACTACCTATCAGTTTCGAGGCATGGTGACGAAACACACTATAATCGGTGGACGAGAAGCAGGTATGACCCTTCAGTTCATCATGACTGAACGACCCTTTTCACAGCATTCTCTTATTACCACACTCCAACGCCACAGGTGCCCACAGATCATGTGGACTGGCCTTAAGAAAAAGGTAGGTTAGCAAGGATGAATGAAACAGGTAAAGGAACAAGTGTGAGTGAAAGAAGTGAGGGAAGTTAATGAGCAAGTGTGAGTGAGAGAAAGGTTAGAGGGAGAGAGATATATAAGTGAGTAGAGGTGGACAGTGAGTGACCAGCTATGAGTGAGAGAGGTGTGTGAGTGAATGTGGTGGATATAACATGATGGTTGGTTGAGTAGAGCCTGCTATTCCCACACCCAGGCCTTGGTGGTGGTGGTGGTGGTGGTGGCAGCGGCGCCTTGGTCCCTCACGTCAATCCCGCCGCTGTACCCGCTACCGTAGACTGTGAGGAAGAGGGGGAGGGGGTTGTTAGTGATGGTTGTGGAAACTGATGGTGGTAGTGATAGTGATCAGTTCAGCTCTGGTTGAGAGGGAGGGGGGAAGAGAGAGAGAGAGAGAGAGAGAGAGAGAGAGAGAGAGAGAGAGAGAGAGAGAGAGAGAGAGAGAGAGAGAAGAGCAGGAATTGGGGACCTTGAATAGTGTCTCCTCTTGGTGAAGGGATGTTGGGTTCCCGCTATCCAGCATTTGTACTGCAGACAGCTTGTACATTCTTTGCCGCTGAGCGAGGAGGGGGGAAGAAGGTCATACCTGAGACTTCCTCATGTTGTCAAACAAAATAATGTCTTACTTGTAGACCTACCCACCCCAGACCATTAGACAAGGGGTGATGATGATGATTATGATGATTTACTGAAAATTCTTCCCTTACTCCCTTGGCGTCAGGTCTACATTAGTGTTCCAGAAGTTATGGTTATGGTCATTCTTCAGTTATCTCGCCACTATTATCAGTAGTGTATTAGCACCCCATGATCGTGTTTGTTATTCCTGTGGTCCAAGGCCATTCTAGACGTGAATCCTATGGAGAACAGTCTGTAATTGTCCTTCTCATGTAGTTCACCATGTTCTTTTCAGGAGATAGGGAGGGAGTTGAGGGACGTTTGTATAACCAGGTAGCGGAGTCGCGAGGTTATATCGGTGCCGCCACAAGAAGGCGTCACTCTCCAACATCTATGATGATGTTTACCACATTCATGCCACAGTCATTCACGTATAGCTACTTTGCATTTTTTTGATGTTATTCCTACCAACCTTAAACAGTTTAACAAAGAGAAGTGTAACCTTTTCAGTCCAAGGATTTCATATTTTTATCGCTGTCTCCTGGCGATTTTACTCAGCTTAGAAGAGACTTCTCAAACTGCAGGGGTTAAGTACCGCCTTCATAAACCCCATGGCTAACAAAGAATTACACAAAGCTTAATACATTCATGTGGTGGATTCCTGATTAAGATGAAAAAGACGTCCTCATGGAAAAGAAAACAATAATAGCCAACCCCATTACTCTTTTTAAGCTGTAGAGAACTGATACCAGGCTACCTTAGTCCAGTACCTTAAAAGGAAGATGACCAGCATACGAACATCGATGGCATTACGTGATAGAAAACCCAGGCTGTTACTCCGACTGGGGTATTCCAAGCAACATACCACCAAGGTCTTCGTGGGAAAGGGTTTAAAACATATAAACAGATAAAGATGAAAGAGAGTTACAGCCAGAACAATGATACACCTAGTGATGGTGATGTGGCATGAGGTGCTGACGCGGTGTGCTGTGTGGTGTGATATACTTAGTGGTTGTGGTGGTTTGGTACGAGGCGGTAGCATAAACGGTGTGCTGTATGGTAGTAACTGACTTCGTGGGGTGATGGTGAGACATGAGATGGTGACAGATGGTGTTCTGTGTGATATTCTGACTGACCGAGTGGTGGTGTAATGACTGCTTTGGTGATGGGGTATTGTGTTGTGGTAATGTTAGCTTGGTGTGGTGGTGGTGTGGTAGTTGTAGTGGTGATGATATAGTGTGATGTGGTGTGGTGGCAGCACTGTGATGATTTGCCATGAGGCACTGATGTAGATGATGTGCTGAGACACAGAAAGTGTGATAATAAGGACAGTGACTGACCTGGTGGGGGTGGCGGGGTGTAGCATGAGGCGGTGACGTAGACGGTGTGTTGTGTGGTGCTGGCGACGTAGACTGGAGATGTGGTCGTCACATAGGACGTCACAGGCTTTGTCTCTACGATATATGAGGGCTGCGTCTTGGTCACATACGAGGTCTGCCATTACAAAATGCATTAAGAGGTAATATCTTAGAGCAACACACACACACACACACACACACACACACACACACACACACACACAGCGCATTTGCCTTTCTCTACTCGGTTTACAGGGGCATCATAATAGGCTCTCCACATCACCCCATTATTGCCACCGCCAAGGAGGCTACGTTTTTGCTGGCGTTGGTTTATTTGTTTGTCTCTGTGTTTGTCTTTCTACTTACTTGTTTGTCTGCCTGTCAGCAACTTTACTCAAAAAGTTATTAATGGATTTTGATGAAATTTTGTGGAAGGGTGGGCCATGGGCCAAGGAAGAGATTATTAAATTTGGGGGCGGATCCGAATCCGGAATATCCCACACAATACCTTCAAAAGTTCTCAACGAATTTCAATGAAATTATGTGGAAAAGTGAGACATGGACAAAGAAAGAATTGATTAAATTTGGGAGTGGATCCGGATCCGGATCCTGAGCCTATATCCACGGAATCCGGATCCGGATCCTTTTTAATGGCATTGGCATTGACGGAGGTATGCGATCTATGAGTTTTTTCTTGTTTGCCGATATGTTTACCACCAGCTTTGTAAACAGTCTCTTGGCCTTCAGGAAACAATTGCAGGATTTTCACTCAGTACAGAGTCACCTGAAGTGAAAAGAGGAGTATTGAAAGTGGTAGGAATGACTGGAGAAATAAGAAGAGAGGAGGGCACACACACACACACACACACACACACACACACACACACACACACAAGAAGAAGAGAGCACTACACTGAGTTAATGATTGTCGCCACCACCTACCACCATGTTTAGCGATGTAATATAAGATAATAAGCAGACTGGTGAATAACATCAAAATTCAGCCAGAAACTCACCTTGTCGATGAATTTTGTCTGGTATGCTGTTTGAGTGACAACTTTATGAACACTCAATGTCTTGGTCTGGTACACGGTCGTACACACCTGAAACATCGTAATAAAGCCATTTGGTACAGTTTATATAGTATTCTGATCCTTAGACCTGAAGCGCCACAATGCACCCACATACTGCAGTTTAAATCATATTTTGATTCATTCATCTAATGCGTCATAAAAGATCTTTATTTTACTGTTTAAAATGTGCTTTGATATTCACACCTAAAAGCATCATAATACATCCATGTACTGTTTTACAGTTGAGTGTGTACATTGACCCTGATACTTAACTGTGTTATATTAGTGAAGATCAGTTCAAGTATATAATACAGTATGAACAAGTTACTGAATTTCAAAAAGCATTTTTTTAATATTTTTCTATATCTATCATCTAATCCCTTATTTCTCGATTAGGAATCTTAGCTTAGTCCAGACATCTAGTGTAGTAGTGACCAGTTGTTTTTACCTAAGTGCCGTTATGTGAGTAATAAACCCCAACCACCCCTGGATATAAACCCTTATAGGTAACATCCTGTGAGAACTTCTTGACCTACAAAACATCAAGTGTTCTTCTGGTTCTATGCAGTATTATAGTTACCGCCCAAAGCAGTAAATGGTTTGCTGGGCTACAAGAAATCATTTGGTTTGTCACTCAGTGCAGAGTCACGGGATTTGAAGTAGAACTACATCAAATGATAGGAACGGTGAACGCCCCCGCCAATTTCAGAAAAGTAAAAAATACCGTTTTCTTACAGGTCTGGGCTTTGGTCTAGGTTCTGGTCTGGGTTCTGGTCGAGGTGTGCCGTACTGAGGTGTGGCATCTGCGCATCCCACCACCACCACCACCACACACAGCATCCCCACCAGTCTCCTCTGAACCCTGTGGAGTAGTGCAAGAGGTAAGGGTAAGCAGTCCTTCCCCCACCCGTCTCCACCACCACCACTTCACGCAGTGTTCATACGTCTCCCTTCTCTGTGGAGTATTGGAGTGATGTGGAGGTTCTAGCTAATAACTCTTTCTTGTACAAGTAAAACTATACGTTGGGCAGACACTAAGACACAAGTTACACATACAAACCATCGTGTGTGAATAAAGTGTAAATAAGCCTCTCACGGTATCGAACCTCAGTGCACATACTTTGAGAAGAGCATGTATGAGTGTATGTATGTGGAGTGCTATGTACTAGTCAGGGTGAATCAGAGTTCTTACATTTCTCACAGGATGTTAGGCGAGTATGTGAATCCGAGTGTGTACCGTCCTTGTTTGTCCTCCCCCTTGCCTTTGCCTCCGTCCTGACAGCGTGAAGGATGCCTACTGTCACGACCAGCTACACCACTCACTATATATACAGAACACACACACACACACACACACACACACACACACACACACACACACACACACACAGACATACAAACACACACTGGACCGTCAACAACAAAACAGGTATCGCTACTCTCTCGTGCATAACATTCTGGATCATTTGACTAATATTTTTGAATTACCATGTATAAGTCCGTCATGCGTCACCCACTAATATAAAATAATAAGGGATCAGCATAATTATTTTTCTTACTCAGAATTACCAGATGCACCGATGTATATGGGAAAAACGTCGCTCAGGTTTAGTTACTGGAACCAATGTACGAGTATGATTTTTTTTTTTTCGTTCATTCTCGGTTGTCTGCCCTTTCTTCCAGCATCGTCAGTGGGTTGTATGCTCATTGGCTTAGGATATTTGGCAAAACCTTTTTTCACAGCGATTTATTTTGCATACTACTACTACTTTAAGTCCTTCTTTACTACTACTACTTTAAGTCCTTCTAAATGTGAGTGATATTATGCTGATATTGAGTAGATAAAACACACTGTGTAATATTAACGTGTAATATCCAAAATACGTGACTAAGAAGTGCTACAAAAAGTCTCTCAAGGCAATGAGAATATGGCCCGTGTCCACAATATCGCCAGTAGCTTAAGAATCACATTTTCTATCTCGAGGAAATTTTTAACATTAACATTATTGATATTTTTTGGCTCTTAGTTACATTTTTGACCCCTGGGGAAGGTTTATATTAAGATGAATCTCACTACTGGTGGATACTGAGGTCATTATGGTGGGGATTTTGCTAGTGAGACAAATTGCTGGTTGGTAAACAAAGCCAAGTTAAGGTTTCCACATCCTTCTCCTAAAACCACGCGTGCAGATTCAAGGAAAAGAATTTATGATGTGTAACTACCTCTGTTTTTTTTTTTTGTGTGTGTGTGTTACTTAACCCCTCCAGTCCTATGACATTTTCTATTTTGTTCATACTACCATCAGACGATTTTTTTCCCGCTTAGGAGAGAAAGTAATGAAGGCTATATCTAACCCCTCCAGTTCGAAAAGTCTACCGTAGGGTGAAGATAATACTCGGGCAAAAATTAATAATATACCTGGAAATACATCACCGTACTGAAGGGGTTGCTGTAAATATAAGAAATGAACGCTTGAGGCACAGTTACTCGACTATGTGAATGTCTTGTTATAGCCATGAAATTTGCTTTATGATTATCCACCATATACTTCCCCCTTGCTCCTCGGCGATAGGTCTCTTCTCAACTGAATTTTAATCGTTTGGAAATAAAGAATGAGCTGGAAATAAAAGTTCTGAAAGAGTGAATAGATTAGAGTATGAGAATCAGTATCGATGGTGAATAAAACTGAAGAGAGAGTCAGGATTAAAAAAGAAAAAAAAGCATCGTAGTATAAAGATACGAGGATAAATATAAGTACAAGGAAGTGGAAATGAGCTAAGTAAACAAGGAAGCGGAAATGAGAAAAGTGAACGGGAGGGAGGAGAGAAAAAAGAAGAAAAAAGTATGAGACGGTAGAGACGTTGATGGAGGGTTGGGGCTAAAAGCGGTGAGAACAATTTAGCACTCCGGCTCCTATGACTCACTCTCAACTGAATTAAATCGTCTGACATTAGCTGGAATAATATGCTAGAGTTGTTCCGACTACGGTTTGTATTCTTGGCGGTTAAGGAATTCCCTAACACCTTTTCCTTATCGATATATTTTTGGATACGAATGACTAATATCGTTTTGTACGTTATTTATGCAGAATATGGTGATATTGGAAGGACTGAAGTAACACAGATGAGGACGGCAAGGTGTAGTAAGCCAAATAAATGAGATGGAAGTAAGGGAAAACGGAGGGAGGGATGGAAGAAAATAGGGGAAGAGAAAGTGAAAGAGGGAAGGAAATAGGGAAAGAAGGAGGGATGGAAATAGGTGAAGAAGGGGGGAAGGAAGTAAATGATGAGGGGGAAAGTCCAAATTACGCGTCCGCTAACTGTGACTGGGAAGTACACCGTCATTACTTCCCCATTCCTCCCTTCCGCTCCTCATCCCAGCCCCATTTGACTACGACCTTGAATTACCATCTCTCCGTCTTGAATTCTTAGACGTAACAAGAGATTAACACCGTAATATGATGCAAGTCACAAAGAGGTCCTCTGGTAATGGTGCAGGGCAGTAACACACTTATTCTGCCATCGAGCTTCGTGAAATTAGCCCCAGAAGAACGAAAATCTGGGTCAAGTTAAGGTAAAAGGACTGTAATAGCCAGGGATGCATTGGTCCGCATATCCCTCTCGCAACTAGAAGAGCTCGAGTTTGATCCTTGGCTTGGTCAGTTATAACACAATCGAGGACATGCATGTAAATTCGATTGGAGGGTGGGATATTCTAGGTGAAGATTTAGACGAAGTAAATATTCGCTGGCGGCCTTTCCGCTCGATGTCCAAATGTCAGAAATGAGTCATAGCTCGGGAACAGGTGGCCCAGTTGATCTGGAAACTGTTTTATACTTCAGGTAAGAGCATTCTAACGGTACCTTGCTATAACAAAAATTGCACTACGTTGCGCAGTATTTGATGTATTATGGTAACTTCAATGCCTACAAAGAAAGTACTCCGCCTTTTGGCCGCCGAAACCGCTCGATGTCAAAAGGCCAGAAATGAGTCATAACTCGGGAACCGGTAGCCAGTTGGACTGGAATTGTTTTATTCTTCAAGTTAGAGCATCGTAGCGGTACCTCACTCTGACCAAAATTGCGCTACAATGTGCAGTTTTTGCTGTTTTACGGTAACAAATGGACAAACCAACAAACATACAGAAATCGGATCATTATAATGTAGATGCATAGTTTGCTTAAATATTTGGCCTTTTCTGTTCCAATGTGTTTTCATGCGGTAAATTAGATTACTAATACGGTATCACAGGTAAACGACAAAAATAGAATAGGATTTATGGGGTTAAACGTAGCTCCACACTGGCTACAACCTTCCTCTGAGTTGTGTTGGGGTGAGAGTGATGGCATCTTATATATCTATTTGTTTATTTATTTATAGATAGATAGATAGGTAGAAGTAGGTATACAGACAGTTACATAGACAGACAATTTACCATTCAGTTCAAGTTCCAGCACCCGAGGAACGTTGTCGTTGAAGGCCAAGCAGGAAAGGGTACATGGGAGCAATGGGATATGCTGGGGCATGGGATACATGGGTAAAAGTTATCGTGTTCATTACACAAGCGCAGTAAGGGAACACGACTATCCACGTGGGAAAAATAGTGAACAAGTCTATAGCAAGACAGACATAACATATTAAGTCTTATGCAAAAAAAATTTATGCATATACGTATATACTTGTGTATATACATACATATATATACACATACATATACATACATATATTCACACACACACACACACACACACACACACACGCCACCACCACCACCACTACCCCTCCACCACTAACTAGAACTTGATCACCCATCACGATAAATCATTCCATCTTACCATCTCCACGGGGATGTTCCACTTTTGAGGTTTGTGGGTTTGTGTCAGGCTGCCTTCTCTCCAGGCACCGCCTAATTACTTGTTTCACTGCCATGGAGTTTCCGGGTGTTAGACTGGCCTCATTTTCTTCAAGGTGTTTTTTATTAATTGATGTCATAAGTGAAAATGATATTGATCAGTGAGGAAACTCGTACATACATACATATATACATGCATACATTCATACATACATGCTTACATTTAGGCGTTGGCAGAGGTATGCCCCCTCCCCCTTCCCCTGTCCGCCTTCCACCTCACTCACATACACTTTCCTCGTAAGTCTTCCATTCTCCATCCTCTTAACATAACCAAACCATCTCAATGTATTTCGCTTAACATTTTCGATCACATCCACATCAACACCACAACGCTCCTCTGTTTACTTCCTCATTTGTCTGTCTGTCTCTCCACGTAACTCCACATCCACATCAACACCGCAACGCTCATTTACTTCCTCATTTGTTTGTCTGTCTCTTAAGTCTTCTCTCATAGTCTCATGTTCTCTTTTAAACTTACTTCCTCTTCAGTTTATCCTCTCTCGTTTGCGTACGATTTTTTTAAGGCTTACATTCTCTTACGTTTTCTGAAGCTTACGTACCATCTTGACATCACGTTTTCTCTTAATCCCCCGTTTTCTTTCATCGCATGAGTGAGTTGCCGGTTAGGCGTTATGTTGTTTTTATTTCTTTTTAAATAGAGAGGCATCCGAGTAACAAGGAGAATGTTGGATGACGTCACATTTGAGGTGTTCACTGTAGGCCATGCTGTCGAGGGGGAAGGTCGTGGACGGCTTCTCCGGGACATTCTTCTTCAATAAGGGTAAATCATATGTACAAAAACTCTTAGTATACTGATTTAGAGTAAGTTAATACTCACGTGAGCCAATATGGGTCAATTTAAGCCTCGATGATAGGTGTAATGTGAGTTTGAACTGGAGCTGTTCTGTGGAGGAAGGAATGCGGATTACTTTTCTTGGACATTTTTCTTCATTAAAGTTAAGACACATATTAAGAAAATCACGATATATTATCTTAGAACAGGCTGATATCCAAGTAGGCAAACATTGATGGACTTAAGCCAGGATGTAAGGTGTCTTGCTGGGTTAGCGTGTTTTCCGAAATATAAATGCCAGAGAAGCTTGTGGTTGGGTATGGTTAATAGTTTCGTAGTGGTTATTCTACGTCAGGTGGCACTGGAGACTTAGTAGCAATTCTTATTTGGCGACTTATTCTGAAAACTATCACTATTTGTCCTAATCTGTCCAAGGCCAAGGACACAGGGCAGTCAGATATTTGGCCCTTAGATAATTTAGCTAGCTCGAGTGTTCTGAGTGTCCCTTGTAGAATGTTGCTGTTATCGCCATTATTAGTTGGACCTGATTTGGTAAGGTATGTCTGTTGCTTAAAGCAAAACGTATATTTACCCAATTCTTCCATATGAATTAGTGCTATTACTATTACTCTTATTACTGTTGATAACTCTTATTACTGTCCCCGTTATTATTGATATTACTATTTTAGCAGTACTGTTGCTCGTGTTGGTTTTGCTATAATTATTACTGCTACTATTGTTATTCCGTTACTGATTCATATTCTTTTTCAGCCACGTTTTGACCAGGATAACTAAAGAAGTGAGGACAAGACGAGGCAACAGGACCGAAGACAAAAACAGTAGGAGACGGGACAGCAGAAAACAGCAGCTGCAATACCACCGCAGTCACCACCACCACCACTACTACCACCACCACCCCCACCACCACCACCACCACCACCACCACCACCACCACCCGCCCATCACCGCCACCACCACCCCTTCACCGCCACCACCACCCCTTCACCGC